>CAUYSK010127704.1:0-20284 GCA_963575035.1 Avahi laniger
ATGCCTCCCAATTTGTTCTTTTTGCTTAAGACTGCTTTTGTTATATGGGGTCTTCTCTGGTTCCATGTAAAGTGTAGAATTATTTTTTCTACATCTGCAAAACATGATGTTATTTAATAGGGATGTATTTTAATAGGGATGTATTTTAATAGGGATTGAACTGAATCTGGAGAACACTTCGGGTAGTACAGACATTTTAACAAATGTTGATTCTGCCGACCCATCAGCATGGTATGGTTTTCCACCTGTTTACGTCTTCTGCTATTTCCTTTCTCAGTGTTTCATAGTTCTCCTTGTAGAGGTCTTTTACCTCCTTAGTTAAATATATTCCTAGGTACTTTATTTCCTTTGTTGCTATTGTGAAGGGTATCGAGTCTTTGATTTGGTTCTCAGTTTGTTGCTGGCATACAGGAATGCTACTGATTTCTGTACATTGATTTTGTAATCTGAGACTTTGCTGAATTTATCAATTCCAGTAATCTCGTGGCAGAATCTTTGGGGTTTTCTAGATAGAAGATCATATCGTCAGCAAAGAGCAATAGTTGGATCTCTTCTGCCCCCATTTGGATGCCCTTGATTTCCTTCTCTTCTCTGATTGCCCTGGCTAGGACTTCCAGCACTAAGTTGAATAGAAGCAGTGGTAGACGGCAACCTTGTTTGGTTCCAGTTCTGAGAGCATTATCTTTTCAAATATTGTCTTTCCTGCATTTCCTTGTCTTGCTTTCTGGGATTCTGATTAGACTTATACTAGATCTTCATATTCCATTTCTCTTACCCTCTCTGTCACATTTCTCTGCCTTTGTGTTGCATTCTATGTATTCTTCAAACTATCTTCCAGTTCCCCAATTCTCTCTGATGCTATGTTTAATGTGCTGTTTAAATAATCTATTGAAGTTTTTATTCCAACAACTATATTTTTCACTTCCAGACATTCTATTTGGTTCTTTTTCAAATCTTTCTGGTCATATTTGATAATCTCTTGCTGCTTGCTCATTTTTATAAGTCCATCTCTTATTTCTTTAAATACGTTATGCATAGTTGTTTAATATTTTATACCTGATCCAATATCTGATTACCCTGGGGTCTGTTGTCTGTTTTTACTGTCAACTCCTTAATAAAGATTTTTTTCCTTCTGTATTTGATGATCATTGATTGTAACTTCAAATCTGGTTAATCTTAATCTGAGAGAATCCTACAAGGTAGATTAAGAATGTTTCCCTTCAGAGAGAATTTGTATTTGCTTCTGCCAGGGACAATGGGCTCTATCAACCTCCTTCAGCTCCCATCTATGGTGCCTGGCTTAAGGCTGGAATCTCATAATCAGCTTCTTTACCTTGTCATCTATTCAAGTCTTAGACTCCAAACTGCTATGCTGATATGAAAATTTACCTCCAGGGTAACCTCTCATGTGTGCTTATCTTTTACTGTTTCTGTTTTAGTTCACAGTTTTTAGTTGGGATTTTTTTGCTGTTATTTTGACTTCCTTTACTTTTGAGGAGGGTTATAGGATTTCCCTTAATTTCTGCAATTCCAGAAATGGATTTATAGTCAATGGTTTTTTGAAAGGTCCCTTTAAACTAACTTAGTTTGTTATTCTTCCAGAAGTGAAAGACCCAAGTCCTTCTCTTATCTATTCATCTTTTACTTCATAAATAATTAAGGAACTATCATGGATTAATTTTAACATTTATCATAAGTAATTTGTTATTCAGAGTTCATTTACATGGTAAGACGTAAACTGTCACCAAGAAACCAAAAACCTTGGGGTATTTTTATCATATAGCACCTCATTAATGTGGATAAAGTGAGGATACAGTATGTCACAAATATTGCAAAGTCTTAATAACAGAATGTCCTAAAGAATTTCAGTTTATTTCCAAGTACGTGGTGACCCCAAAAAGAACTGACACATACAAGGTCTACTCAGAAATGACTGCTTGAAAATGGTTCACATGAATTCATTAACCATGCATTGCCCTATGAATCTTTATCATTTTTTAAGTCAGGTTTTTAAATTTGATACATTATAATCAAATAATAACAGCAATAAATAAACATTTTGAAAAATAGCCAGGTGGAAGAAAATTAAGTCTATGTATTTTACATGGTAGAAGGGAAACAACCACTGATGTCCATGGTTACAATCCAAAGACAACTTGGAAATTTCTAAAGCCATTTCCAAAAAAAAAAAATCAATGGTAACAGGTTGGGATATAGCTACTTCAAAGGGTAAAATGTATGTATCTACATTGGTTTTTATTAACAGGGATGGAGTTGAACCTGTATATCACGACATTCTTATTTTTAGCCTTAAAGGAAAAAAGAAAGTCTTTTCCATTTGCACCAGTTTTAAATATTTCTGAAATAAGACTCCCTTAAAATGAATTACTACAGTACTTATTCACATTAGAGAGTTCGTACTTACAGGAAAGAGACCAATATAGGATTTGTCTTATGGTTATGTTTGTTGGTTGATTTAGTTAATTGCATAAAATGAGGGATAAATACCCACACACATGATTTGCTTAATAATACTCCTAAGTACATCGGAATGCAAAATATAAAATGTCCTGAAATAGACTCTGATCACATAGAAAATTGAAGGTAAGACTATGTCAGCTTGGTTTCTTTCACTTCTTCAGTACTCCTGTGTGGAGCTCTTTCTCTACAACTGGAGCTTAGACCTTTGACCTAATGGAAGGGAACCTCAGAAAGCAAGGCATCCTGCCAAAATGCTCTTTCAGTGGTCTTGGTCAGTCTTAGGAAGGGAAGCATCACTTACGTGAAAATATTTGAAGGAACTTTAAATACCTAGCTACCTCTTCACACATTTAAATTAGACTGATTTCAGCTGTTCTTTGAAAGAATTCTGGGTAATTATCCAGAGCAGTCACTCAAGTTTTGGTTCTCTCTTACATATAGCTACATTAGGATATGCTCTATGTGAGGCATGTTTAGAAAAAGAGAATCACTTACACCTAGAATTTATATTCCTCCAAATAATCTTTTAGTCTTGTTGGTAAAGACAGACACCAGAGGGCACACCATTCTGGGGGAGCTTCTGGGCCCATCCACTTAAACTTGCATATCTGCACATAGTAGTCAATCAGATGAACCACACTGTGTAATTGTTTAAGCTTGGACATATGATACAGTTCAATCTGAATTTCCAATCTTGGTGCTCAATTCACAGATTAGTTGGTTCAGCTGACGTTTTAACAGACAGTAGGTAGTCTTAATGCACACTATCTCTAATCAAGAAAGTTCCTTGTGGTGCCTCTTTTAATTTCTCTTTGGCTTCATTAACAGTCATACTTCCCCAGTACCACTCTGCTTAATTGAGCTTCCACAGGGCCTTCAGCCAGACACATCACCTCAAGGCTGGCTCTTCAGCAGCCCGGCAGTTCCCCACTGGCTCAGCGTCCCTCCACGCCATTCCTGGAGGGCCAGAGGCACCTCAGCGTCACAGGAGAAGGGTCACCATGGCAAAGACAGGCGGTCGCCCAAGCTGGGATCAAAGACGGGTTCATGTCCTTCCTAGAAGTCAGTGGGAACCCCATAACGAGTCTCTGCCAGGTGTCCGAAATGGTGGCAAAGGAGGAGAGGATGGGAGCTGCTGGTTCTTTTTCCCCAAGCTCCCGCAGATGGATGGCAAAGTTCCTCGCAAACACGGTCACCTACAGATTGCCTGTCGCCGGTACCAAAGCTGCAGGCGCAGGGAATCATGAGGATGTACACCGGGGACCCTGGCGTGTACAGTCCACTGCTCATGCAAGCACGGGTGGCTGCAGTTGAGATGGTTCATGCTTCTGTGATCTATATCTTATCTACATACTTAGAAACACTTTTTCTACAAAGGTCAACTGATATGCCCTAATCCAAAATGTTGGTTAAAATGTCATTAAATAGTTTGATTTAGCCAAACTTGTATAATCTTGATCAATTCAAATAATACTAAAAACCTCAGCCTCCGAAGCATCCAAAAGTACTCCAGCCATTGTAATTTCAATTCTTTTGCTTTTTTAAACACTTTCATTTTTAAAGTTCAATCTTTCAAAAAAAATTAAACTTGGTCGGGTGCGGAGGCTCACGTCTATAATCCTAGCTCTCTGGGAGGCCGAGGCGGGAGGATTGTTTGAGCTCAGGAGTTTGAAACCAGCCTGAGCAAGAGCGAGACCCCGTCTCTACTAAAATTAGAAAAAAATTAATCGGCCAACTAAAAATATATAGAAAAAATTAGCCGGGCATGGTGGCGCATGCCTGTAGTCCCAGCTACTCGGGAGGCTGAGGCAGGAGGATTGCTTGAGCCCAGGAGTTTGAGGTTGCTGTGAGATAGGATGACGCCACGGCACTCTAGCCCGGGCAACACAGTGAGACTCTGTCTCAAAAAAAAAACAAACAAAAAAACCTTTAAGTTTCTCATTTAGTTGTTAGGGGAAAAGTTATGCAAATATTGTCTCATCAACTCAACAAGTATATGTTAAGAGTATAGTAATGTTTCAGGAGCAATGTTTTGGAGCTAGGCTGAATTCTAGGACTTGTAATTTGACTCTCTGTGCTCCAAACTCCTCCTTTGTGAACCCTTTTTACTTTCACCTTAACTTGTAGCTCCCAGAGCTTTAAAATCATCCTTTAAATAATTTAGAGTCCCACAAGCACTGTATCCCCTTTCCTCCTTGTTACTAATACTTAGCAATTTTCTCAGTCCCTTGGGCACAGAATAGGAAGGAAAAGAGTAAAAAGTCCATCTGGAGGGGCCAACAGAAAATATCCAACACAGGAAGCTACTGAAGCTACCAGCCTTGGCCAAGATGCTCACATCCTAGGAAGCGGCAGAGCCACTGAACTCGAAGGGATCACATGGTTTAACAGTGGGCACCTCAGTATAGCCAACGTGGACAGAAGATTCCAGGGGGGTGGGGGAAGGAGAGATTAATTTCCTGAAAGTTTTACTTTGTGTGAGATTCCTGGGTAGATGAAGGAAAGCATGCCCCAAATGACTTATATTTAATCTTCCATGAAAGGTATTTAAAATATTTCATTTAAGGAAAATAAAATCAACGTGACTTTTTTTTTTTGCACATGTAAAATCAAGAAGAACACAAACACAAAAAAGCCTACTTCCGATACAAAATAATGTATATATGACCAAGTGTATGATATCATAGTATACAAGTATTGAGAAATATACACTAAAATGTTGAGAAAATTAGAATAATTTTTAAAAAATGGAATAGAGTTAGTCACAAAAGGTTTGTTGAGAAAAAGCATTTCTGTGTTGGACCTTGAAAGAGAATTCTGGGAAGAAAAACAGAGTAAAAGCTTAAAAACAAAATGCATTACAGGATGCTAAGAAATCACAGGACTGGGGCTCATGGGCCATCAAAGAGAATAGATGAAATACCATTCGTTTTCATGGGCTTGAGAAGGTTTCCAGGTTGTGAAAATTAAAAGTAGAATGTAATATAGTGCTTTCTTTTTTCAAGTCGCCTTCCTCCAAATCTTGATGGGCACATTTGCTTTAAATGGCCTCTCTGGGAGATTTCTGAGATTCTGGTTTTTGACTCTAAGCAAAGAACTGTTAGAAACCAAAGATGTAGACAGCAGAGAGATACTTGGGAAAACTGGTAAGTGAAACAGGTTGTTTTCTACATGTGCTTGTTGGGAGATCATTATACAACAGCACAGTGGCTTTTAAGATTCATGACAGCAATCAAGATAAAATATTAGTTATTTTGCAACTTGCCAGACTCAGACATATGTATACATATATTTATATAATGCACAGTCTTATATTTTAAAATTCTATTTCATTAAAATATGCTAATTTTGTTACCTAAAGTAAAACTAAGAATATTATTTACAAAATAACATGGCCCTTTGGAACTCAGACTTAGGAAAGTTCCTTGAGGGCATTTTATAATGACTAGAATAGAGTAAGTGCTCAATATATCAATCCATCCTTTCACTTACCCAGCATCTACTATGTGCCAGTACTGAAGAGATTATCAAGAGTGATCTGAGATTTGGAGGTGTGGATAAAGAAAGAATCTCTAAGAATATTTAAGTTGAGACTTAAAGAATGAGTAAGAGTTAGGTTGATGAATAACACTGAATATAGGGTAAAAAGAGGTCAAGGCAGAGGGAAGAATATGTGCAAAGAGTCTGAGGGGACAGGAGAAAGAGCTCAATTGTTTTAAAAACTGAAAGCAGCTGGGCCTGGTAGCATACACCTGTAGTCCTAGCTACCCATGAGGCTGAGGTGGGAGGATCACTTGAGCCCAGGAGTTCGAGGCTGCAGTGTACCATAATCGCACTTGAGAATAGTCACTGTGCTCCAGCCTGGGCAACACAGTGAGATCCCATTTCTAAAAAAAATAAAATAAAATAAAACAAAAACTGAAAGCAAGCTAAAGAACAGTTAGTGGAGAGATAGTGTTATGGATTCTGAATTTTGTACTAAGTTAAAAAAAAAAAAAGAACCAAACATAACACAAAGAAAAAAATTATATTCATTGAATATAAAACCAAATACAAAAACAAAATTTAATTTTGCCCTTGAAATGGTTCAGAAGGATAGTTTTAAAGTTACAGAGTATAAAATATAACGAAAGTGTACTTGACACAAAAAACACTGATTTAATTTCTTGCCAAAGCAGGCATTTACTGAAAGCACATGTACCACATTAAAAAGGATCCTAAAATTTTATGTGCCAGATTTGATAAGGGATCTAATTTATATTCTGGCATTTAGCTGGAAGCCTGGATTAGTGATGCAGCAACATACCAAGGACTTGATTTTCCCTGTTCTTTTATGGATATGTCATATTCACTTGGTCACTGGCAATTGCAATTACTATAAACTGATGCACTGATTTCAAAGAAAGGTTAAAAGTCAGAGACAAAGAGAATAAAACTATCTCTAAAGAAATACACAAATCATTAATCAGTGAAAGTATGTTTGTACCCATTCCAGTATACTCAAGTTCTTGAATCTGCCCTGATTAAGTTAATCAAAAGGGAGATTATCTTAGGTGGGCCTGGACCTCTTTAGGTGAGCCCTTTAAAAGAGAGCTTAGGCTTCTCCTGAGCTGAGAGACTCTAAACAGCTTATGTTCATGGGATTCCAGCCTGTTCCTGATCTTCCCTTCTTGACTGGACTTTGGACTTGCTTAGCAAGCCTCCACAATTATATAACCAATTCCTTCTGATGAATCCCTATGTGTGTATTTTGTATTGGTTCTGCTTCTCTGATTTAACACCGACTCATATAATGTTATTAAACAGTGAACATAAAATATTTTAACTGGTCCCATTGAAAATACTCATCAATTTCAATGAAATGAATGGATTTGGGGATTAGAAACATATTAGACAAATAAAATCTATTTTCAGATAAAACTGAGGTGTGCAATGGTATCTTTGATGCCCTGTCCCTCGATTCATATTCTTCATCTCCCCCTTACCTCAGACTCCTCATCTTCTGTTTCTTTCCTTCCCTATCCAGAAAAGGATCTTAAATTTATTCACACTGTAGTATTACATTTGACAACATTTAGTATGTTAACATTCCAGGAGGTACTTCTCTTTAATAAAGATGAAGCTTTTTTTTTTTTGCCATTAATAAAATTAGTTTATTTTATATTCAAGTTTTCAGATGAACGCTTTAATGTGAAGGAAAATGATGGAATAAGCAAGAAAATAAGTGTATTCTGGCACACTTAAATTCACAAATTCACAATGACCCCTTATTCTGTCTACTTGTAATAGTGGCCACTTTCAGGTTTGATTTTTTTTTTTTAATCATTTTCTTCACTTTACATTCTAGAAATGACCACAGCCAAAGCTCCCCAAAAAGTGACATTTCCTTAGCAGACAGTATTGCTCACAGAAGAGACTAACACTTTTTTGTTCTATTTGTTTTGGTTTGGGGAAGGGGAAGTCTTTTTACATTGTTGGGTAATTATCATTTGTTTTATTATTTAACTTTTGATGTACTTATGCCAAATATTCCAAACTAGATCATGAGCTCTTTGAAGATAGGACCATAATTTGTACCTTAAAAACAAACACACACACACACACAAACATGCCACCACCTCTCTCTTTCTTGCCATAGCCTAGCAATAAAAGAGGTACCCAATAAACATCTATTGATTTCATAATTTGTAGAATAGTATACACAATGAGGTTAATTGTGATTTGGCTTTTATCTAAAGGAATTTTTTTCTGCTCCATATAAAATGCCAGTAGCTATACCTTTCACAATATCATAACTTGGAAAGATACATATTTTAGCCACAAAACTAATGTTTATAAGGACATAAAAGACTAAATTAACTAAATTTCAGGAAAGGACAAACTACCTGCTACATATTAGTTTTTACCTTTGCTGTACATGTTACATGTTACTATAACTTTATGGCAATATGCAGAAGTAGATGCTAATCATTCCAGAGAATTTGGTCTGTTGCAAGGCTAAAACATCATTGTTGCAAATATGATTACATTATTCTTAGATTGTACAGGCAAATTTGATTATATTTTTCTTAGACTGTACAGGCAATAATGACCTATCAGCTAATAGATTCTTGGTATACTAGGACCCAAAAGATTAGCTTCTGTAAATAAATGAATGAATGCATATATTAGACCCATATGGAATGTACAATTTAATATTACCAAATAAGGTAAAAGCCAGAAGCTATAAAGGACAAGACTATCAAATATGACTAAATATAAATTGAAAACTTCCATATACAAGAAAGCACCAAATATAACATCAATGAACGAACTGGGAGAAATATTTATAAGTCAACTAGAGATTTACTTCCCTAATAATCAAAGAAAAGCAAAAGTTAGTAGGAAAAATTGAATCATCCAAAAGAAAAAGAAAGATGGGCAAACAAGTAAGGAGTTGACAAAAGAGTAAAATACAAACGGTCTATAATATATGAAAAGATGTGGAATTATTACAATAATTCTAGAAATGAAAATTAAAACAATATAATACCATTTTAACTTGATCAGTTTGGCAAAGCTTAAAAAGACATTTAAATTGGAAATATGATTTGGTAGAACTTCTCTGGGGGGCAATTTGGCAAAATTTATTGAAAGTTAAATTTTCTTTTCCTAAGAATTGGCAGTTTGATTCTAGAGATTGAGCCTATAGAAATATTTACACAAAAGAACATAAGACATATATTCCTATTCCTCTATTTATAATAAAAAAAACCCAGAAAACAACCCATAAGCCTTCAATAGGAGAAAGAACTACAGTGTATTCATAAAACAATATAACTCATAAAAAATAGGGCAGATAAGTTTGTACTAATAGGGAAAGAGGTCTAGCTATTTTATGTAAAAATATACAAAGCAGAATTATAGTATGACTTTATTAAAATGAATATCTTTAAAAGCTTTTACGATAAAATATAACCTGGAAGGACATACTCAAAACTAATAACAGAGATTATCTCACTCTGAGATATGGTGGGATTATGAAAAAGTTTCTTTCTGCATTATCTATTTCTGTAATGTTCAGATTTTAAAGAATGACCAAGAAAAAATAAATAAGGTTCAAGTACAAGGTTATAACATTTCCAGCCATTTGTTTCTACTCTGTTGCAAATTATATGGATATATAGGTATCCAATATTATAGAGTTTATGTAATACATGGCTTTTAGATTATAACAGAGATGAAAGGGTAGACACAAATATTACACAATCAACATGTAGCCCTGTCAGTAGTACCCAGTGAAATATATATGCCTATTTAGCTTCCTAATTTATTAATTTATGTTTGAGGATCTATGAGTTACGTCGAATAAGTTTTGGTCAAGAGTATAAGGCAATGAGAGAATAAAGCATTGTATTCTACTATATATAGAATAGCTATTCTGGTAGTTTCAATAAGAATATTTAAAGTTTTAAATTTATAGCTCCAGTGACAATAAGTATAGTGTAGCCAGCAGCTCAAATTGAAATTTATTTTGCTTATTTTATATATGGTTACAAAGAGTTACTCAGTAGCACCATTCCCTAATATGCCACAGCACTTGGACTGTTTCCGATAAATATCTGATAAGATCCGCAGTAACAGAGCTGTGTTCCTCCTTTATTTCTGGAGGTCTGACACCTACTATATACTCTAAAAAATGTAAGAGTAAGGCTTAAGTAGTGACCTGACAGCAACAATCACAGAAATCTGAAGTCTTTTTCTACAGATACACTGCTATAAACCTATACAATAATGGCCCTAAAAAGAACTTAATAGCATGCCTCCATGCTATAAGAGGATGTGCCTGGCATCCTCTGTCCTCAAATTCTAAAACAGACTCCTATATTTTTTTCACTTGACACATAAATGGAGACTGTGGGAGAAAAGCTAAGATTGGTTAAGAACTGGTCAATAAGATTGAAAAAATGTCTCCATGAATGAGTGCTATATATGCTTCTCCTG
Source organism: Avahi laniger (assembly GCA_963575035.1). Taxonomy (NCBI): domain Eukaryota; kingdom Metazoa; phylum Chordata; class Mammalia; order Primates; family Indriidae; genus Avahi; species Avahi laniger. The sequence continues at coordinate 10,465 of CAUYSK010127704.1, forward strand.
CCAAATCTTCTAAGTGGCACTGATATTCCATAGAAGATATTTGGTTAAATACGTAACAGCAGAATCCCTGCTGGTCAAAGCTAGAAGCTGTTCTTTTAGCTCAGTGGCAAAGAACACATACTATATAGTACAAGAGAGGCTAGAGACTTGAAATATACTCCTGCCAATTGCTTTTTACTTTGAAAGCTATATAAATCAATGATAAGCTATCTGCACTGAGAAGGTTATGGAATGGCCTCAAGTTGTATATATGCCGTCCTTATGTAGAAAATAAGCTCATATGGCATATTGCTGTTCTCTATTTTAGAACTAGCACAGGAACCATGTGATATGTTCATTGCTATGGTAACTACATTTCAGTAGTGAACAGGAGAGCAAACGGGCATGTAAAACATGTATAAGTTGTCAATATATAAGTAATTGCTGTCCTGGAGCTGCAATAACTTAAATTTCACTGATGCATGACTTATTAGAATAAAAACTACCCCTTCTGCTTTTTAAAATGAGATTAATAAGCCTTCACTCCCCATTCAAGAAAATAAATGAATAGTGTCTTTCATCCTAGGTTGCTTCTTAGAGAACTATTACTATTATTAGAGACCTAAGAAAAAAAGATGTGCCGTGTCCTATGCGATACAAGAATGAATGGAGCCTCAGACTTGGCCAATAGGAAAAATGCTCTGCCTAGTCTCCTCTAAGGGTTTGTGTCTACTGTTAGGATCAAGTAAGTCAAATTTTGAGGTTGATTATAGGACGGAAAATCTCTGATTTGGCACCAAAGTTATTTCAATCTTCTAGGTGCTTTCTGGCCAGAGCACCTGAGAAATAAGATCCTCCCAAGACTTGATCATCCTTGATTTCTTTTAGATCAGTCTTTGTACTGCATTTTAACGGTATTTATAATAGTGTATATTTAATTTTAAACTTTCTGCATGATGCCACTTAAGACAAAAATCTTAACGAGTTTTTCCGACTATTCTCTTGACTTCCCCCTTCTCTTTCCATCCATAATTTTGGCTTATGGGACAGCTAACTGGATCTGACATTAATGACTTTTCTTAAAAAGTTAATGAGTTGAATCAGTTAAAAATATAAAGAGAGGCTGGGCATGGTGGCTCACGCCTGTAATCCTAGCGCTTTGGCAGGATGACGTGGGAGGATCACTTGAGGCCAGGAGTTTAAGACCAGCCTGAGCAAGAGCCAGACCCCGATCTCCACAAAAAATAGAAAAATTAGCCAGGAGTGGTAGCACATGTCTGTAGTCCCAGCTACCCGGGAGGCTGAGGCAGAAGGATCACTTGAGCCCAGGAGTTTGAGGTTGCAGTGAGCTATGATGATGCCACTACACTCTAGCCTGGGCAACAGAGCGAGAGTCTCTCATATCAAACCTCCCTCCCACCAAAAAAAAAAAAAAAAAAAAAAGAAAGAGAGACAAAGAGAGAGAGAAATATCAGCCCTTAAAATAATAATAATTATTATTATTTGGAACCTCTAGAACTTCTGACTGACCAGCTTTAATTTCAGTTTCCCATAACCCTCTCTCCCTTTGGGTTCGATGAATTTGCTGGAGCGGCTCCCAGAACTCAGGGAAACAGTTATGCTTACCAGTTATTATAGAGGATATCATAAGGGATACAGATGAAGAGCTGTGTAGGGCGAGGTATGGGGGAAGGGGCACGGAGCTTTCATGTTCTTCCTGGGCACATCACCCTCCAGGAACCTCCATGTATTCAGCTATCTGGAAGCTCTCCGAGCCCAGTCCTCTTGTGTTTTTACGGCGGCTTCATTACATAGGCATGACAACAGTGTAGAAATGTGATTGGATAAAAACCACATGATCTAAACCCAGCAAGGCCTGTCTGTGTAGCATTTCTCTCTCCAGAGTATGCGGCAGGACCCCTCTAGAACGAGGGTCTTTTGACCCACAATCTGAGTAGAGTCCTGCCTTGAGCAGTACAGGAGGACAGGAAAAGGTCAGAGAGAAATTCTACCTCCTGAGGCCTGCTTCTCGGGCCTGAAGTGCCCCAACATTATAGCAAGGACTATGGGAGTTATGAGCCAGGAACTGTGGATAAAAACTAATATATATATAACACCACATACAGTATAACAGTTATTTATATGGCATTTACATTGTATTGGGCATTATAAATAATCTGCAGATGATTTAAAGTATACAGGAGGATGTATGTAGGTTACATGCAAATACTATGCCATGCTATATAAGGGATTTGAGACTTCTTGGATTCTGGTATCTGTGGGGGGGTCCTGGAACCAATCCCCTGAGGATACCTGGGGAGGACTGAATATCATATGCATGAATCTGTAAGTCTAAAGAATGTATTAATATATTTACTAAACGGCATAAAATCAGAAAAAATATAGCCTCAAAATAGTTTCTGCTTTTAGTTAAATGTATAATAGGATTTTATATTCTTAGTATTGGTTATAGAGAAAAAACGTTTCAAAATAGCATGATAATTTCATAATATACATAGCCATATTCCCTTCCACTTGTCTTCCCTGAACTTCCCGTAATTCTTTTTTTAGGGGGGTGGGGGGTACTTCTCATAATTCTTGAGCTCACTTTATGTCTTTTGACTTTCATAATGATATGTTCTGATGAAAAGAAGTCCTTAATTTTAATGAATCCAATTTATTTTTTGTTGGCATTTTTGTATTCTTCATAAGGAATTTTTGCCTATCCAGCCAAGACGATATTTTTTCTATGATTTCTTCTAGTTGCTTTATTGTTCTACATTTTACACTTATGTACAATTTATATAGAATTAATTTTCGTGTATGGTGTAAAGTGAGGGTCAAGATTTTTTTCCATATAAATATCCACTGACTTCAGTAGTATCCTTTCTTCTCTATACTCCAGTGGTACCTTTGCTTTAAATTAGGTGATTGTATATGTGTGGGTCTATTTCTGAGCTCTATTCTTTGTCTATTAGTATATTCCTTGAGTTAGTACCACACTGTCTTAATTACTCTTGTTATGCAAATTGTCTTCATATAATAAAAAGTTTACTTAAAAAGTAATTCAGAGCCAGGTGTTGTGGCACACTCCTCTAGTTCTAGCTACTTTGGAGGCTAAGGTGGGTAGATTACTTGAGGCCAGGAGTTCAAATATCTAGCCTGGGCAACAGAGCAAGACCCCATTTCTTAAAAAAAATAATAGTTCGATTATATTTGAGTATAGCATGAAGTATAGCATATTATAAACTAAAGCTCAAATCAATATTAATAAATAAAATTATGTAAATTAATAAAAATACAAGTACTGGCAGGCCTATATTATTTACTTTTTTTGTCTTTACATGGTGTTATTATTTTTTTATTTTTTATTTCATGATATTATGGGGGTACAGATGTTTAGGTTACATATATTGCCGTTACCTCCCCTCCCCCCAGACCTATATTATTTAAAACAAAAAGTCTTATAGAATTGATTGCTGAATTATCCTGCCTCCCTACTATACCACATCAGCCCCCATTTTGCTATGCCCCTATTCTAATCTATTAAACACAATGTAGCTATGTCAAAGAACAGATCTAGTAATGTTACCGCCCCTACTTAAAAACCTCCATTATCTTCCTATTATTGCTGCAGAAGGGGCAAGACCAGGGGCAGGGCGAGCCAATTATGAGGCCATTGCAATAATCTGGGCAAATGATAACAGCATCATGAACTAGAAGGGAAGAAGTGAAGGTGGTAAGAAGTAGTTAGATTTTTAATATATTGAAGGTAGAGTCAAAAGTGATTATTCTGATTTAAGTTAATATGTGACAATGGTTACCAAAGCTCCCTAACTGCAAAGCACCTGACCTAAAACAGCCACACAAGGTCTGGGAACTAAGAATGAAAACTAGGCATCATAAACTTCTTCAAAAGGCTCAAAGAATCCAGAAATAGTCTCTTACGTGCACATGGCATATCTACAGCTATTAAAAATCTCCACTAAACTTTCAATGACTCAATATGTAAATACATAAATATGTCAATAATTAACACCTATTATATACATGAAATTAAGAAGGAATAAAAGTAAATTGAAACAATCCTTCCTGAAGAATTTAATTTAGTAAATTGTCCATGTAATTTTTTAAATGTGTAAGAACAAATGCGATAGCCCAGAGTGTTCTATAAATTCAGGGGGGAGATTAGTGAATGAAGATTTCATAAAAGAGATTGGATATATCCCTCAAGACACAATACCATCCACACTTGATCAGGTTCTTTTAAGAATTCTCCATTCATTCTTTGTGAATTTAGAACAAAGCAAGTACTTTTCCTTCACAACACTCATCTATTTGTAATTATAAGTGAAATGTCTTAATTGAATAATGTTTGCTTCTACCATAGACTGTAAAACCCATGAGAGTAGGGATCATGTATGTGCTTGTTCACCAAAGTATCCCCCTGCATTTGATATAAAGTAGCCACTTAATAAATCACTATAAAGCAAATGAATAAAGGAAGGCAGGAAGTCCAAATTCTTCTGCCAGGTTTTCCAAGCTCATGGAAATTTGATCTATAGTATTAGCTACAATAGATAATCTTTGTTCTAAATACCTTGGTTTTATATAGAGTGCAAATTCATTTACTCATTCAATAAATATTTATTGAGTGACTACAGTACACAGACACTGTTTAAAGAATTGAGGATGTAATAAAGAATGACACACAAAGTCTTTACCCTTATGGAGCATACTTCACAAAAACCATGCTCATTCTTGCTTAAGTGGCAATCTCAAACCATTCCTTCTGTGTAAAACATCTTCTTTACTCCCTCCATTACCTCTACCATGAAGATTTCTTAAATACTCAAGCCTCTGGCAGGGTTGCCAGATAAAATACAGGATGCTCAGTTAAATCTGAATTTCAGATATACAATGAATCATTTTTTAGTATAGGTACGTCTGAAATATTGTGTATCCCAACTGAAATTCAAATTTAAATGGGCATCCTGTATTGTTATTTGCTAAATCTTTCAACTTCATTATCTGCCAGTTTTCCCCTTTTCCAAATGTCCATTCTAATTATATTCAGAATCAAAGAGATTAACATTCAATTATCCTCTCCTATAGGGTTTTTGTTTTGTTACTCTATGTCTTAACAAATACTTGATAGATGGATTCAGAAATTAAAATTACAAAATTTACAAAGATGTTATTCCCAACTGTATTTGTAATATTGAAAAAATAAACAGTAAAAATGTCCAGTAATAGAAGACTAATGAAAATAAATGATATTATACAGCCATCCGAAATGATAATTAAAAGAACAATTAATGATACTGGAAAATGCTAAAAATATAATATCAATTTTAATATAAAAAATAAAATTATATCAGAAATAATCTCAATTTGTTAATAATTTGCATATATAGAACAGTTCGCTATACTCCTTAAATATGTCAATGTCATAAAAGAAAAAGACTGAAATTGTTTTGGATTAAAAGAAACCAAAGAGAGGTGACAAGTAAAGGTAATGCATGATCCTGGAAAACGAAATCTCTAGAAAGGACTGTCCTGGGAGAACTAGAAGAATTTGAATATGTGCTATAGTTAGGCATATATATTTTGAGAAAAAGAAAGACAGAATGCTCAAAGCTTAGGGGAGAATTTTTGTACTCTTCTTACAACTCTTCTCTAGATTGAAAATCAAAATTAAAAGTGCGTGGAATAAAAATAATAAAAATTAAAAATGTGTGGGGAAAAAAACGCTGTAAGGAAACACATGAAAAAATTTTAGAGTAGTTAATGCTGGATGATATGATGAATGTTATTTTAATTTTTTCTTTGCATGTTTCTGTATTTTTCAGTCTCTACAATAAGCATGCATTGTTATAGTTGAAAATTCTTAAAAAATCACTTAAAGTTACCTTGATGAAATGTATAACCCATAACACTTTAAACTGTCAAATTTATCTATTTTGATGTCTTATAAACCTCCAGGATAAGAAACTGCTTTGCATGTTTTACCAATGATCATTGTAAAATAAATCCTTCTCAACATTTTTTCCCAACTGAATGCATTCTTGGTTATTTTCAATGAGATACCAAAAATGAATATCAAATTAGTTTGTCTATCTACTTGACAACCCAAAATAAGTGACTGAGGCAAAGATTTCAATCAATGGAGGTTTATTAAGCCAAAGTTTGAGGATACACCCAAGAAAAACACAAGCCACAGAAATATCTGTGACTTTTTTCCAAAAAGGGAATTGAGAACGTCAGTATTTAAGGGCAGAGGGCATACAGAAATAAAAAAGAGGAAGGGGTTGGGCAGGGAGGCAAAGAATTACATTTTTGTGAGTCCCAGGAAATCTACATTTTATGGAAGATAAGGTGAGTGTCTGAAGAGAAACAGAGAGTGAAGAAAGAATCAGTTAGATGTCCCTGGGTAAGTGGAAGAAGGATTGATCTTGCCTAGTTTCTGTTCTGTACCAAGGAAGATAAACTTGTACCCAATATTACTGGTGCTAGAATTAAACAGACTTTAGTTTTACAGTAGTTGCTAGACTTAACCTGTAGGAGTTAAAGCTACAATTTGCATGTCCTTGTTTAGGAGAGGCCAACAAGGAATTTCCTTATGAATGATCTACAGGGACAGTCCTTACAGATGCCTGGGGCCTTTTACCTTTTTATGGGGATCTGGCTAACGCATAACATTAATAACAACTATTCATTTGGAAGGGGGTGCTGAATGACTCAGCCTCTAGGCTTGACCTTCCCTTGTGCATAAGGAGTCGGGGGAGTGGTATTGAGATTTTTATTTTCTTTACATACCCTAATATGGGACATTCTACAGGTTCACATTACCAGTAATTTATTTATTTTTATGGTGGGGGAAGTGAGATTCAATTTCCTTTTCTTTTCTTCTTCTTTTTTTTTTCTGAGACAGAGTCTCACTCTGTCACCCTGGGTAGAGTGCAGTGGCGTCATCACAGCTCACTGCAACCTCATACTCCTGGGCTCAAGGGATCCTTCTGCCTCAGCATCCTGAGTAGCTGAGACTCTAGGTACATGTCACAATGCCAGGGCTAATTTTTCTGTTTTTAGTAGAGACGGGGTCTCACTCTTGTTCCAGTTAGTCTCAAACTCCTAAAGTGAAGCAATCCTCCTACCTCAGCCTCCCAGAGTGCCAGGATTATAGCTGTGAGCCACTGCGCCTGGCCTACAAGTAATTTTTAAATATTATAACTTGAAATTTATCTAGATATCTAGGAAATAACTTTCCAGATATATTTCCTGCACTCATGTTACCTATTATACACAGAGATAAAGGGACTGTGATAACTAAATCAGTGACATCTTTAAGTATTTTTTCCATTATTTAGAATAAAAGAAAAAAATAAAAATCCAGAGCTCAGTTAATATAAATCTAAGTGAGAGCAATTAAAGAAACAGAGATGAGAATATTTCTAGAGAAGACCCGTCTCTTACCATGTCCTTGCCAGACAGTAATTAATGCACTGAAATCACATTTTAAAAGTCAACTCAGTCTTAAGTCTTTCGCTTCTTCCATTTGTTATTTGAAAAACAGTACTAAGTTTCATTCAGTTGTGACAACATTCTTTGGCAAGTTTGTATCTTTTCCACCCATTTTGCAGCTGTCTAAATGTCCTCAGCAATAAGCAAAAGTTCTGCTAACTTATTTTACAGTATTCCTTGGGGTGCATTTCTAGGTTCCATATAAGAAGAAAGATAAACTCTGACTTCAGCATAACAGATGTAAAGTTTGATTATAAAGGAGTAAATTGAATTCACCTCCTAACCAGCATTTCTCTTTTGGAAGCTGGTAGGAAATGAAGAAGTCATTTTTGCATTAATACCATGCTAAGAAAAAGAAAACTTTTCTTTCCTTATGTAAGAAATTATTTTTCTATAAATGATCAATCCACATTTGGATTGATGCTGTAATAAAAGAATTTTATTTATCAAATAACAACTCCATGTTTAATATTTATTTTTATTCATGTCAATTACAAAAACTTACATTGCCTCTCAGAATGAATTATTCATTACAGCTCAAAAAGAATAGTACTTTAACAATAATAATAATAATAAAAAAACAGTAATGGAAACACCATATCCATTTGTCCCTGAAAATATCTAACACAAATCTTATGAGAAATCATATTTCCAAATTAAAATTAGAACCCTTCAAGGAAAAGGTGTTAAAAAGGAAGGAGTCAATCAGCTCTTAAATATAGGAAAAAGTGCTAGATTTAAATCTTTTATTTCTTGGTAGCAAAATTTGATAATATCAGGCTGAAGTCCCCTAATTTTACTTCTCTACACTATGGATTGAAACCAGAAAGGATAAAAATTGTCAAAATGTTTTTGGTGAAAACTAGAGTCTCTGGGCTTGTTAAATTAGTATAGGAATACTATACTAATTTGAGGCCCTTAAAACTATTCACATTATCTGAGACCCCCCTAAGGCTGACTTGAATTCCATATATAAAAACATACTGCAATGGCAATTTTCAAAAAAGGTGAGAGGAAAGAGAATGTAACAAGTAACTAACTATATAATACCAATGTTAACATTCTTAGAGACCTTCGAATACCTAGTACAGAGCACAGTGCCTGGCATAGAATATGCTCTCAATAAATTGTGGTCAAATTTAAGTACATTAAATCTCCAAGAGAGCACCTTAAACAAAAAGGGAGAAGTTAAACTTTCAATTCTATTTGTTTGCAAATCTATTGCATAATAATTCTGTTTTTATATTGATCACTTTACCAAATAATACCATTTGAGGTGTTACTAAAACTGTGAAGCATACTTATTCTTTCATACTTATGTCCATGATGAGGAGCATACAGATTCTACTTTACTCATTTTTTATTCTATAGTAACAGAGAGAAGTAAGATAAAATTTGGAGGAATCATATACTGCCTTGTTTTTACATAGCCCTTTGTATTTCTGAAATCATATTCACATATTTTACTTAATACTGACAAAAACAGAGTATGTTTATTAACATTTTTCAGATCAGAAAATTAAGGGCTAGAGAAGTTCAATGGGCTTGTCATCACCACACAACTAAATTTGCTAACAGATCAGAGGTTCTATGACTCCCAGGCTAGTACTCTAATAACTACATCATACTAAAGAGTATATCTGGCATAGACACAAAGCATTAACATGTATAGCTATACCATTCACTCTTGGGAAAAAGGCTGAACGCAAATGATAAAATTGGGAAATCTACTATTCCTAGTTGAAATCAGGTTCAATGTACACGAGCAAGTCCCCGAGGCCCTACATCATGACATTCTAATATTTTTTTTTTTTTTTTTTTTTTTTGAGACAGAGTCTCACTCTGTTGCCCAGGCTAGAGTGCCATGGTGTCAGCCTAGCTCATAGCAACCTCAAACTCCTGGGCTCAAGCAATCCTCCTGCCTCAGCCTCCCAGGTAGCTGGGACTATAGGCACACACCACCATGCCCGGCTAATTTTTTCTATTTTTAGTTGTTCGGCCAATTTCTTTCTATTTCCAGTAGAGACGGGGTCTTGCTCTTGCTCAGGCTGGTCTCAAACTCCTGAGCTCAAACAATCTGCCCGCCTCGGCCTCCCAGAGTGCTCGGATTATAGGCGTGAGCCGCCGCACCCGGCCGACATTCTAATTTTGAATAAGTGACAATTAAAAGCAATGTAAAAATCCTTGTCACAAATAGTAATTATCCTATGTGCTATTTTTTTCTTTTTTGAGACAGAGTCTCACTCTGTTGCCCTGGCTAGAGTGAGTGCCGTGGCGTTAGCCTAGCTCACAGCAACCTCAAACTCCTGGGCTCAAG
>CAUYSK010127707.1:0-12519 GCA_963575035.1 Avahi laniger
CTGTCCAATTAATTTCTTTCTATTTTTGGTAGAGATGGGGTCTCGCTTTTGCTCAGGCTGGTCTTGAACTCCTGAGCTGAAACAATCCGTCTGCCTCGGCCTCCCAGAGTGCTAGGATTACAGGCGTGAGCCACCGCGCCCGACCAATAGCATATTATTGTATAGTTCTCAACATTTTGTAATTTCTTTTATATTTCTTTGACCCATGTAATATTTAACAATATATTGTTTAATTTCTGAAAATATGGGAAATTTTCTAAGTTTCAGCTTCTGAATAATTTTTAACATAATTACATTGTGGTCAAAGACCTTACTTTGTATGACTCATTATCTATTTTAAAATACTGTGAAACATAAATCACATACAAAAATGTGCATGAAACATAATCATATAGCTTGATAAATTATTATAAAGTATTAATGTGGCTGCCATCTACAGTAAAATATAAAGCAATCCCAAAACTCTAGAGGCTCCCTCATTCCCCTTTCCAAAATTTTGTGTGAATCAAATTCTTTGATATTTGCTGACATTTACATATGACACAGTATATGCTAATCTTTTTAAATGTTCCATGTATGCTAGTAAGGAATATGTATTCTGTCATTGTAGTTTAATATCCACAAGTCAAGTTTGTTAATTATATTTTTAAATCTTCTATAGCCTTTTTTTTTCATTTTTTAATTTGAAAATATTAAGGGGCTACAAATGTATTTGTTACATGAATACATTATATAATGCTTAAGTCAGGACTTTTAGGGTACCCATTACCAGGGTAGTGCTCATTGTACCCAAAAGGTAAGTTTTTACCCCTCATCCTCTTCCATCCTCCCTCATTCTTGGTGTCCAGTGTCCTTTATATCTCTTTGTGCCTGCGTGAGCCTATTGTTTAGTTCCCAATTATTAGAGAGTAGAGGTGCTGTTTATTTTTCCATTCCTGAAATGCTTTGCTCTGGATATTGGTCTTCAGCTCTATCCTAGTTTCTGAAAAAGAAATTATTTCATTCCTTTTTATAGCTAAATAATATTCCACAATATCTAAAATATATACCAATATACCACATTCTCTTTATCCATGCATAAATTGATGGGCACTTAGATTGATCCACATTTTTGTAATTGTGAATTGTGCTTCAAGAAACATTCAAGTGCAGGTGTCTTTTTGATAAAATTACTGATTTTCCTTTGTATAGATATCCAGTAGTAGGATTGCTGGATCAAATGGGAAGTCTACGTCTATTTCTTTGAGAAATCTCCACACTGTTTTCAATAAAGGTTGTATTAACTGCAGTCCTATCAACAGTATATAAAGTATTTCTTTCTCTCTGTATACACACCAGCATCCATTGTTTTTTTGATTTCTTAATAATGGGCATTCTGACAAGGATAAGTTGGTATCACATCATGCTTTTAATTTACATTTTCCTAATGATTAGTGATGTTGAGCATTTTTTTCATATATCTGTTAGCCATTTGTCTATCTTCTTTTGAAAAACTTCTGTCTTTTGCCCACTTTATAATGGGTTTTGTATTTTTTTCTGGTTGATTTGTTTGCATTCCTTTTAGGTTCTGGATATCAGCCCTTTGGTATAGTATATATGTATACATAGTGTAGTATGTACAGTTTGTGAATATTTTCTCCCTTTCTGTAGGTTGTTTTACCTTTGCTATGCAGAAGCTTTTAATTTAATTAAGTTTCGTTAACTTATTTTTGTTGTTATTTTGGGATCTTAGTCACAAACTCTTTGCCCAGGCTATGTGCAAAAGATTTTTTCCTATACTTTCTTCTAGAAATTTTATGATTTTATGTCTTACATTTAAGTATTTTACCCATCTTGAATTAATTTTTGTATGTGCTGAGAGATAAGGGTCCTGTTTCATTTTTCTGCATGGGGCTATCCAAATTTCCAAGCACCATTTACTGAATAGGGCTTCCTTTCCCAAGTGTATGTTGTTGTCTCCTTTGTCAAAGATCATTTGCTTGTAGGTAGATGGTTTTATTTCTGGGTTCTCTGTTCTCTTCCACTGGTCTATGTCTCTATTTTATACCATGATGTTTTGGTTACAATAGCCTTGTAGTATAATTTGAAGCCAAGTTATGTGATGACTCCGGATTTGTTCTTTTCACATAAGATTGTTTTGGCTATTCAGGCTTTTTTTGGTTTAAAATGAAGCATAGAATTTTTTTTCTAGATCTGTGAAATTTGATGTTGGTATTTTGATGGGGATTGCACTGAATCTATAAATCACTTTGGGCAGTGTGGACATTTTATCAATGTTGATTGTACTAATCTATGAGCATGGAATATTTGTTCATTTGTTTATCTACGATTTTTTTTCATCAGTGTATTGTTGTTCTCCTTGTAGAGATCTTTCATTCCCTTGGTTAAGTATGTTTCTGGGTATTGTATTTTCTTTGCCACTGTTATAAATGGTATTGAGTCCTTAATTTGACTCTCAGCTTGACTGTTATTAGCATATAGAAATATTACTGCTTTATGTACACTGATTTTATAACCTGAGACATTGCTGAATTTATTTATCAATTCTAGAAGCATTTGGTGGAGTCGTTAGGGCTTTTTAGATATAAGACTATATCATCAGTGGACAAGGATAATTTGACCTCCTCTTTCACAGTTTGGATATCCTTTATTTTTTCCTTTACCTGATTTCTCTGGCTAGAAATTCCCATACTATGTTGAAAAAGGTGACAGTGGGCACCCTTGTCTTGTTCCAGTTCTTGTGGGAAATGCTTTCGACTTTTCTCCATTCAGTCCGATATTGGCCGTGGGTTTGGCATATATGGTTTATAATTTGGGGCTATGTTCCTTTTATGCCTAGTTTGTTGAGGGTTTTTATCATGAAAGTGTGCTTGATTGTATCAAATGCTTTTTCTGCATCTGTTGAGATGATCACATGGTCTTTGTTTTTGCTTCTGTTTATGTGTTGAATCTTGTTTATTTATTTGTATATGTTGAATAATGCTTGCATCTCTGGGATGAAAGCCACCTGATCATAGTGAATTATGTTTTTGATGTGGTGTTGAATTTGATTTCCTAGAATTATGTTAAGGATTTTTTCATCTGTATTCACAAAGGATTCTGGTCTGCAGTTTCCATTTTTGGTTATGTCTTTCCTGGTTTTGATATCAAGGTGATACTGGCTTCATAGAATGAGATAGAGAGGAATCCCTTCTTCTCCCATTAGGGAATAATTTCTGCAGCATAGGTACCACTCTATTTTTTTCTTCATCTGTTAGCATTTGACTGTGAATCCATCTCGTTCAGGGCTTTTTAAGTTAGGGATTTTTATTACTGATTCAATCTTGCTGCTCATTATTGATCTGTTCAGGATTTCTATTTCTTCCTGATTCAGGCTTGGATATATTCAGGAATATATCTATTTCTTCTACATTTTCTAGTTTGTGTTTGTAGTGTTTTTCATTGTATTCACAGATGATATTTTGTATTTCTGTGGTATTAGTTGTATCATCTTCTTTTTCATTTCTGATTGACCTTATTTCAGTCCTTTCTCTTCTATTTCTGATTAATCTGGCTAGTGGCCTATAAATATTGTTTATCTGTTCAAAGAACCAAATTTTTATTTCATTGATGGTTTATATATATTTTTATTTCCATTTTGTTTAGTTCTTCTCTAAGCTTTGTTATTTCTCTTTTTTTATTTTTTTTGAGACAGAGTCTCACTGTGTTGCCCGGACTAGAGTGCCATGGTGTCATCCTAGCTCAGACTCCTGGGCTCAAGCAATCCTTCTGCCTCAGCCTCCTGAGTAGCTGGGACCACAGGCATGCGCCACCATGTCTGGCTAATTTTTCCAATATATTTTTAGTTGTCTGATTAATTCCTGTCTATTTTTAGTAGAGACGGGGTCTCGCTCTTGCTCAGGCTGATCTTGAACTCCTGAGCTCAAACAATCCACCCACCTCGGCCTCCCAGAGTGCTAGGATTACAGGTGTGAGCCACCGCGCCCGGCCTGTTATTTCTCTTTTTTTGCTGGCTTTGGGTTTGGTGCACTCTTCTTTTCCTAGTTCCTTGAGATGTGACATTAGATTGTTGATTTGTGATCTTTCTGCCTTTTTGATGTAGGCATTTAGGTCTATGAACTTTCCCCTCAGGACTGCTTTTTCTGTATCCTATAAATTTTGAAAGCTTGTGTCTTCTTTGTCATTCAATTTAAGGAATCTTGATTTACATATTAATTTCATCACTAACCCAAGCATCATTCAGCCGCAGGTTGTTTAATTTCCATAATTTTGGTAGATTTGAGTGTTTGTCTTGAAATTGATTTCTAGTTTCCTGCCACTGTAGTCTGAGAAGGTAGTACATGGTAGGGTTTCAATTGCATCGTATTTGCTAAGACTTGTTTTGTGGCCTAAGATATGATGATTCTTTGAACATTTCCCAGTTACTGATGAGAAGAATGTATATTCGGTAGTTTTTGGGTAGAACGTTTTGTGAATGTCTGTTAGGTCCATTTGTTCTAGAGTCTGATTTAAGTCCAGTGTTTCTTTATTGATTTTCTACTTTGATAATCTGTGCAGTTCTGTTGGTGGGGTGTTGAAGTCCCTGGCAATTACAATGCTACTGTTTATTTCTTTGCTTAGCTCTAGTAGAATTTGTTTCATAAATTTGGGAGCTCCTGTGGTAGGTGCATCTATATTTAGTATTATTATGTCTTCTTGTTGAATTGGTTCCTTTACCAGTATGTAGTGATCATGTTTGTCTTTTTTTCACATTGTTGCTTTAAAGACTATTTTATCTGATATAAAAATGGTTACACCTGCTTGGTTTGGGTTTCCATTTGCATGTAATATTTTTTTCTGTCCCTTTACCTTGAGTCTATGTGAGTCCTTGTGAGTTATATGTGTTTCTTGGAGACAGTATATACTTGGGGTGTCTTTCTTTATCCATTCAGCCAGTTTGTATCTTTTAAGTAGAGCATTCAGACAATTCACATTCAGTGTTAGTGTTCATATATGGTATACTGTTCTGTTCAGCATGTTGGGTGATACTTTGTTGTTTTGTTTTCTTTCTTGTGCTATTGTTTTCTTAGAGCTGTGAGTTTTAACCTTCATTGGTGGATATCTCTTGTGCTATTCCATGTATAATGCAGTTTTGAGTATTTCCTGTAGGGTGGGTCAAGTAGTGACAAATTCCCCTAGTATTTGCTTGTCTGAAAAAGTATTTCTCTGTCAGTTATAAAACTTAGCTTTGTGGGATACAAAAGTCTTGGCCGGCAGTTGTTTTGTTTATGAAGAGTAAAAATAGAGTCCTAATCCCTTCTGACTTGTAAGATCTCTGCTGAAAATCTGCTGTTAGCCTTGTGAGTTTTCCTTTGTAGGTTAGTTGTGGCTTTCATATTGCAGCTTATAGAATTTTGTTCTTCATTTTGACTTTGGCCAGGTTGATATCTGTGTGTCTTGGAGATGTCCCATTTGCCATGAATCTTCCTGGTTTCTAATTACCATCTCATGTCTGGATATCTGAATCTCTGGTGATACCAGGGAAGATTCCTCAATAATTCTCTTGAATAACTTTTCCATGCTTTTTGGTTTTTCTTCCTCTCCCTCAGAGATATGTACAATTCTTATATTGACCCACTTTGCATAGTCTCATACTACTCATTCTTCTTTATTCTTTTTTCTGCAACTTTCACTGACTGGGCTAGTTTGAAGGCCTTTTTTCAAGCACTGAAATACTTTCTTCTGTATGGGCTAGCCTGTAGTTTAACCTTTCTAATGCATTTTGAAATTAAATGACTTTTTCATTTAATTCTGTTATATCTCTTCTTATGTTGTCTATCTTTTTGGTGAATTTTTCACTTTTTCATTCATGTCCTGAAACATTTTTGGTTTCCTTTTTTTTTTTAGTTTTCAACTTTCTTTTACCTCATTCATCTTATTTGCCATCCATATTTTGAAATGCATCTCTCATATTTTGAAAATTTCTTTTAGGTTGATGTCCATTGTAGAGACCTTTTGTGATCTTTTAGGTGTGTCAAACCAGGTTGTTTTTCCATGTGGCCAGAGTTCTTATTTTGGTTCCTTCTCATCTGAAATTTCTTCTCTCAGCTCAAGAGAGTTAAGCTTGCAATTCACAGAAGCTTGCAGATCTCTGCTGAGAACTCTCCTACTTACTGCAAAGAAGGAGAAGTTCCTGGTTGGCACACTTGTGTACTCATCTGGAAGATTGATCCAGCACAATTTTGGCAGATGCTCACTGAGTGATAAACACGGTGCTCTCCTGTGTCTTCTGCCTCATTGTTCCCCTGTGATTGTCATGGGCGGTCTCCGTGTTGCAGAGTGGGTGAATGCCCCCATGCAGTTCTGCCAGCAGTAGCAACTGTTAGCCTGATGCTGGCTTGAGAGTCATTCCACTCAGATCCGTGCATAGTAGCCCTTTTCTACCTGTGTTGGCTTGGGAGCTGCCCCACCTAGATCTGCAAGTGGTAGCATTTTTTGCCTGATGTGGCTAGAGCATAGTCCTGCTGGTGCCCTCCAGCTGCAGTGATTGACCACCTGCTTGAGGGCTGTCCCATTCAGATCCACCTGTGACAGTGTTTGTCAGCAGGGTGCTGGCTTAAGCGTAGCTCCCTTCATACTCACAGGTGGCAGTTATTGTTACCTCCTGCTGGCTTGAGAGCTGTCTATGTTAGATCTGTGGATGATGACATTTGTTGGCCTTTGGAGCTTGACCATAGCCTCACACATGCCTGTGGGCAGTGGTGATTAACAGCCGGTGCTGGTTTGAGAGCTACCTCATCAGGATCTTCAGGCAGCTGCGTTTGTTGGCTGGGTGCCAGCTTGAGTGCATCCTTGCCCACATTGGCTGGCACAAGTGATTGTCAGCCTGCTCAGGTCCCCCAGCAGAAGTGAGGGTGTTCAGCTCCTGCCCAGAGGACTCACAACAGTGCCCGCTTCCCCATTCCTTCCGCCCGGACTGGTAGGAACGAGGGGTGGGCAGCAGCAATGGATCTGACCTTCGGGTAGATGCAATATTTTGGCTCTAGGATTTTAAGATGGAACCAGTTGCAGTGCACAGGTTTCTTGAGCCAGTAAGTCACTGCTGTGCCCTCTCTCTGGAGCAATGCCTCTGCACAGCCTCCAACTAGTTCTCTATGTCAATCCTGTGGCCTTCTGCCATGCCGAGTCCATCCTGTAGCTCAGATAGCAATGATGGTGTTGGGAGTGTGGAGCTCTAGGGTTCTCTCTTCTGTGCCTTCCCCATATGTGTGCTCGTCTTCCTCGTGTACTTCAAAACTGCAGAGGAGATCACTTCTCTTTCTCTTCCTTTACTTTGGGTGCCTCTTGTCACCTCTCTTTTGATTCAGAATGCTCCCTCTTAGACAACCAATCTAAAGGTGAATATCCACTTGTCACCTTCAGTCCTTTCCGTGAGAGCCTCTTGTGCAGGCTTCTTCTAGTTTGACATCTTCCTCTACATCCATTTATGTTTTATGTACTTTTTAGTAGATGTTATACTTCACAATAACACAGACCTATTTGGGAAGAGCATTCCAGATCAAGGCTTCCTATTAATCTGACTTCTGGGACTCAGAAAGGGTCTTGTCCATTATATTTTTCTAACATTACCTGAGCTCTCCATCTCTTCCCATGTATTCAATCATCACCACCTTCATAGTTGTCTCTTTTTAGAGCTATATATCTGTCTTTTACTCTCTTATCATAATACCAGTATCACCAATTGGATGATCTCCAAAAGTAGCAGGTAGAAAACATTTCAATCACTTCTTCCTGAACCTACTTTTCTCACTAACTTTTTCCCAGATTTATTCTACTTTGATATGTTCTTGGCTGATAGAAAACCTGACCTAAGCAGAGCCAATAAGATTCTTTTCTGGGATGTTTTTGAATTAGGAATAAGAGACAGGGATCAGGCCTTTGGTATGGATGTGTGGTAGAAGTGATAAGATTTAGGAATGCCCAGCAACCATGTATCCTATCATAGAGGAAACCAGTCTGTAGAATGAGAGATCTGAGCTAACATAAAGAGAAAAGACACCATAACGTTCAGAGAAATAAAATCTGGCACCATTCAAGTTTGGCAGTCCAGTTGTCTGAGGTTCAACTTCACGCTTTCCTTTTTCAAAGATATCCGTGAATGGTCTTTCTACTCAAGCTAATTTAAATTGCTTTTTAATGTAATAAATAAAACCCCACTTGGAGGATCTAAGTAACCTGCTCCTACTCACACTCTTTAAGGTATATGGGAATGACCAGGAAATATCTGCACTAATAATAAATTATTATAATCTACCTATAAAGTGATTGTCTTATAATTTTTACATGATTTACACCTGAGATTGGTAAACTACATATAATGCTTGGATATATTCAATTAAGTATGTAATGTTTAATATATATATATATATGTTTTAGTTTGAATATAGCCCTTAAATAATATTGACTCACTTACAATAACCTGTTCAAAATTTGTCTAAGGTTGTTTGTTTTTATTTATATTGATTCAAAAATTTGCTTAACAGCATGAAATGGAGTTTCCCTTTTCTTGATGCCATTTTAATTGTAAATAATATATATATATGTCATTCTAACATTCGAAAAGTTCAGTAAAGCAAAAGATAATGAGGTAAAAGTTCATATTTTAAAAAAGATAAAAGAAAATAATGCCTTTTTAAGGAATAAAAAATACACATCAGAATGCATGCCCATTCACATCACATCATCTTATGCAGATCCATATGCTATCTAATATTTACTTAAAATGAACAATCTCCATAGCAACCAGTCGACCAAATGATACATGAGCTGACTGTGAAGTGCTGACATTTGTATTTCTTAAACTAAAATTGATTATATAACAAACACAATCAATAATGAAATTCTATTGTTTAGCCAAAATATACACGGGATAATAGAGTTTTAAACATTTGTTTTCCAGACTGTGGTTGATAACATTAATATTATTTTTCCATATATTTCTTTTTCTCTTTAAGCCTGCCATTTTTTGCTTTGCCAAATTTAATAATGAAGATTAACAAAAATAAAGTCAAAGAGATTTATTTAAGTTGGGTATGTTAAAGGAGAATAACAGCCCCCAAAAATGTTCATGCCTTGGTCCCTGGAATCTGTGAAAATGCTATCTTACATGGCAAAAGAGACTTTGCAGATGTGATTAAGGATACAGACATGGAAATGTAGAGATTATCCTGAATTACTTGGGTGTACTCAATGTAATTGCATTCATATATTGCTCAGTGATGGGGATACATTGTGAGGAATACATCATTAGGTGATTTTGTTGTACGAACATCACAGAGTGTAATGACACAAACCTAGATGATATAGCTTATTACATGCCTAGGTTATCAGATATAACCTATTGCTCCTAGGCTACAAATCCAAACAGCATGGTACTGTACTGAATACTGTATGCAATTTTAACACAATAGTATGTATTTGTGTACCTAAACATATCTGAACATAGAGAAGGTACAGCAAAAATATGGCATTATGGGACCACCATCATACACATGGTCTATCATTGATCTAAATTTGTTATGGATGCATAACTGTACATAAGTCTTTAAAAGATTAATAACCTTTTCCAGCTGAGGTCAGAAGGATATATGATGACAGAAGTTTCAGAGATGCTACGTATCTGGCTTTGAAGGTTGAGGAACAGGGTACAAACAAAGGAATGCAGGTGGTCTTTAGAAGCTGAATGATGTAAGGAAATTGATTCTGCCTTAGGTTCTTCGTAAAGGAGGGTAGCTCCACTGATACCTTCATTTTAGACCAATGAAACCTGTATCAGATTTCTGAGCTACAGAACTATAAAATAATAAAATATAAGTTGTATTGTTTAAGTCACTAAGTTTGCAGTAGTTTTTTATAACAGCAATAGAAAACTAATAAACTAGGTGTGACATTGGTGCTACTTCATAAAGAAAGGGAGGAATTGGTTAAAAGAAGGAAAAGGAATAGCCCCATGTGCTCTCATCCCTACTGCATAGAATATAATCTGACATATCTGAGCAAAGCATATGTCCCTTGAAAACGATGGTGGGCCCAGCCATAGAATTTGCAAGTTACCATCAGCACCGAGGAAGAGCCCAGGATGTATTCCAAAAGATTCATGACACTTTCTGCTCTCTCCCAGGGTCTGTTTATACCACATTGGGCCTACTTCAGCTGTATAAGCTATATTGAACCATAATTAAATGTCAAAACAGGCCCAAGCCTGCATATCTTTCTTAAAAAACTATCCAGTCAGTTGAACAGAAATTTATTTTTCCTAAGACATTTTCAGAGTGTGGATGTGTATGTATATCTTTACATATATTTTTAATAATGGAGAATATTTCCTCAAATTATTATTTATTTTTCTGAAGGACCTTTGTCATGGAGTGGTTGTTAGAAGATGGGGGGAAGGGAAGATTAAGCACTTTCACATTCATTACCTCCTTAATATGAAATGGCTTGTAAATAAAAACATTTTCTTTTCTAGAAATTAAGCAGGCAATAGGTGTTTAAAAGATTTTATGAATAATATCTGACAGAACTCTCTTCTTTCTCAGAACTGTATAAGCAGGATTTCTATTATGAATCCTCATTTAAATGGAAGCAAAGAGGTACCAGTATAACAAACCATGCTCTATAAACTGATCAAATTGTGTCTTCCAAACAAATAGTAACAAGTTTATTTATGCAAATTTTGTGCTTCCTTTTACAATGAAAGCAATTTTTTAAAAAAATAATTGGTTTCCTTTATTAGCTTTTATCACTTTGTAGCTAAATATTATCTTATCTCAACAATTCTCAACATGTGGACCCATGAGGGTCCCTAATATCCTTTCAGGGGGTCCATGAGTTCTTCTCTTTTATTTTTTTTTATGTTTCAGTGTATTACAGAGGTACAAATGTTTAGGTTACAATATATTGCCTTTGCCCCACCTTAGTCAGAGCTTCAAGCATGTTCATCCCCCAGATAGTGCACATCATACCACTAGATGTGTATATACCCACTAGGTGTGTATATACTCATCTCCTCCTTGCCTCTTCTATCTTCTCAACACCCAATGAATGTTATTACTATACATACACTTAAGTGTTGATCAGTTAATACCAATTTGATCACGAGTACATGCAGTGCTTGTTTTTCCATTCTTCTGATACTTCATTTGTAGAACGGGTTCCAGCTCTATCCAGGATAATATAAGAGATGCTAGATCACCATTTTTTTTTTTTTTTTTTGCGGTTGAGTAGAACTCCATGGTATACATATACCACATTTTATTAATCCACTCATGTATTGATTGGCACTTGGGTTGTTTTCACATCTTTGCAATTGTGAATTGTGCTGCTATAAACTTTCAAGTGCAATTGTCTTTTTTATAGAATATCTTTTGTTCCTTTGGGTAGATGCCCAGTAATGGGATTGCTGGATCAAATGGTAGTTCTACTTGCAGCACTTTGAGATATTTCCACATTACTTTCCACAGAGGTTGTACTAGTTTGCAGTCTCACCACTAGTGTATGAGTGTTCCTATCTCTCCACATCCACACCAACATTTACTGTTTTGGGACTTTTTGATAAAGGCCATTCTCACTGGAGTTAAGTGATATCTCATTGTGGTTTCGATTTCCCTGATGATTAGAAATTTTGAACATTTTTTTATATGTTTGTTGGACATTAGTCTATCTTCTTTTGAAAAGTTTTTGTCCATGTCCTTTGTCCTCTTTTTATAGGGTTGTTTGATTTCTTCTTGCTGATTTCCCTGAGTTCTATATAGATTCTAGTTATCAGCCCTTTATCAGATGTGTAACATAAGAATATTTTCTCCCATTCTATAGGTTGTCTGTTTGCTTTTGTGATAGTTTCCTCAGCTGTGCAGACGCTTTTTAAAATGTTTATACTACCCAAAGTGATTTACATATTCCATGCAATCCCTATTAAAATAACAACATCATTTTTTGCAGATCTAGAAAAAAATAATTCTACGCTTCGTATGGAACCAGAAAAGACTCTGTATAGCAAAAGCACTCTTAAGCAAAAAGAATAAATTGGGAGGCATCAATTTACCAGAGTTTAGCCTATACCATGAGGCTAAAGTAACTAAAACAGCATGGTACTGGCATAAGAACAGAGACATAGACCAATGGAACAGAACTAAGAACCCAGATATAAAACCATCCTCATATAGCTATCTAGTCTTTGACAAAGCAGACAAAAGCATACACGGGGGAAAGAATTCTTATTCAATAAATGGTGCTGGCCTGGCATGGTGGCTCACGCCTGTAATCCTAGTTCTCTGGGAGGCCGAGGCGGGCGGATTGTTTGAGCTTAGGAGTTCGAAACCAGCCTGAGGAAGAGCGAGACCCCGTCTCTACTAAAAATAGAAAGAAATTAATTGGACAACTAAAAATATATAGAAAAAACTAGCCAGGCATGGTGGTGCATGCCTGCAGTCCCAGCTACTCGGGAGGCTGAGGCAGGAGGATCGCTTGAGCCCAGGAGTT
>CAUYSK010127713.1:0-30091 GCA_963575035.1 Avahi laniger
AAATTCACGCTTAATGTGTACAATGCACACAATTTGGGGAATGGGAGCATTTATAACTTTGATTCAAATGGTACAAAAGCAATTTACATAACCAAAACATCTGTAACCCTGTAATATTCTGAAATTTAAAAAAAAAAAAAAAGAAGGAAGGTGGGGGAGAGAGAGAGAGTTTGAACACGGAAATTAGGAGAGAACATCTATGGAAATTACATATAGGCATGGGAAAAAGCTTCCTTAGTAAGGGTTAATATGATTCAAATTCTGAAGCAATAAAAGTTTGATACATTTCAACAACATAGAATCATTTTACATGACAAAAAAATAAGCAAAGTTATAAATCAAATAAACTGGTAAAAAATTCTTTATATCACAGGCAGAAGGTTAATATCTCTGATATAAAAATAACTAATAAAAATCAAGAAGACTACATATAGTAAATGGGCAAAAGAAACAAATAATTATATAACATTAAAAAAATCAAAGACTTTTATGCATATGAGAAGATGCTCAATTTTGGTATAATAACAGAAATGCAAATTAAAACTTCATTAACATTATTTTTACCTATCCAATTTTCTTTTAATTCCAAATTTTTGCAGCATACCATTTTCATTCTCTTTCTCTTTTTGTGTGTCTACCTGTATTTCTTTTGATGAAATTTTTTTAATATATTAAACATGCATAAATTATCAAATTCAATACTATATAACAAGAATTATTAAAAGTGTTCTCAATTCTACCTCTTCCCTCTATTCTTGTGTCTCTATATCACTGTAGGAATCATTTGTATTAATTTTTATTTACTCTTCTAACATTTCTTTAACAATGTATTAATATATGTACATGAGTAAATATACATATACATGTTTCTCTTCTTCTTTCTTAAAGAAAAAATAACATGCAATATTTATTGATCTGTACTTTGCCCTTTTCATTTTATATTCCACCCTGAAGATCATTCCCAATCAATGTATAAATGTTCTTCCTTCATTTTCAAGGCAACAGAGTGTTTCAGTACGTTGTTGAACTGTGGGTTATTCAACTAGTCCTGTACTCATAGACATGCAGAAGGTTTCCAAATATTTGTAATTATAAATTATATCACAGTATATAAACTTATGCCTAAGATTTCCTTTATTTTTGACAATGTTTTGTAAAAGTGGTCTCACTGGGTCAAAATTTAAATTAATGTATCATTTTTCTAGACATTGTTAAATTCCTCTTTACTTGGGTTATACCATTTTTTTCATTCCCAGTGGCACTGTAAGGTAGACTTCCCCAAAAAGAGTGTATTGTCAGATTTTGAGTTCTGGGTTTTGAGTTTCTAGTTTAGATGGTAAGTGACATCTTTGAGTAGTATTTGTATTGCTCCTATTATGAGTGAAATTAATCTTAAATGCCACCCAACTTTCACAGAAGATATCCCCAGTATTTCTCTCTTCCATTTGTTTCTCTTCTTTTGTCATCTAAACTTTGATTTCTTCTCATTCACTAAGACGATAGACAAAATAAGATGATAATTTCCTCCACTGGCAACACCTCTTTACATCTGTAAGAGAAACAAATGGGAAAGAGAACTTAACTTCTAACTTAAAAGTTAACTTTTAACTTAAAAAAAATCCCTTTTTGATGCCCCTGTTGCTTCTACCTTTCTCCCTATTTTTCTGTCTTACAAAATAACACTTCAAAAATTGTCTACATTGCCTGCCTTCAATTTCTCTCCCTGATACTCACCTTGTCCCATTACCAGGTCTGATCTTGTCAATGTTTCCAACATCCTCCATGTGTTAAATCTAAAAATCAATTTGAAGTCTTTCTTATTTAGACTTTCAGCATAATTTTACATAAGTGATCACGCCCTTCCTGAAACATTATCTTTGCTTCCAAGACAAGACTTACTTGTTTTCTTTTTTATGTGATGCTCTTTTTCCACCTTCCGTGGCTGATTTTTTTCTCAACTCCCTTAACTCTTAATTCTGGAGTGCCTCATGGCTCAGTCCTTGGACTTTCCATTCTTCCCCAGCTCCCTTAGTGATGTCACCCAGTTTTAGAGCTTTAAATACTAGCTATCTGATAATTAGTTACTAAGAGAGGCAATAAGCAGTGTTAATAGATGCACAGACATTTGCTCTGGTAGTTACTAGTTCTTTGTCCTTGGATCGAATACTTCTTTGAGTGGGTAATGGTAGTACCTATCTAACAGGAATTTTGTATGAATTAAATAATATAGTAGACAAAACAGTTCCTGACACATAATAAGTACAATATTTAATATAACACATACTATTATTTTAATTTCAGGGCAACTCTGTCCTATTGAAACTACTGACTCCTGTGTAGGAGTTGAACACCTTCTCTTGGTTACGTTATGAGGACTCCAAACAACATATACAGAATACCTTCTGATATTACGACTCAAACCTCTCCTCAAAGTTTGCACCTCTTAAGTAAAGGGGAATTCCTTTCTTACAGGTGAATAAGTCTTTCTCTCATATTCCAAATTTGATCTGTCAGCAAATTTTTTTGAGTTTACCTTCATGGGGTATCAATAATCTGAATATTTCTCACCACTTCCATTGATACCACTCTAGTTGGAATAAGCATCACCTCTTATCAGAATTTTTGCTCCTAAATTATCTACTGGCTTCTAATCTTGTAGCCAGAGTGACTTAGCAGAAGACATATTATCTCTTCCTCTGCTTTAAAAACTCCCATGACTTTCCATCTCAAAAGAGTCAAACTCACAGCCATAGCTTACGAGATCCCAGAGAACACACTGCCACATGCCTGACCCCTCTGACCTTCGATTCTATGATTCTCTGGACTCACTGACTCCATTCCTATATCTGGAACACTCACCTGTGTTCTGCTTCAGGACAGTGTTGTTATTCTTAGTCTCTCTGTCTGGAATGGTCTCCCTAGAGACATCTACATTGCTGACTTCCTCAGAGCCTTCAATTCTTTACTCAGAAATCAACTTAATGGAAAGACTTTTTAACTATTTAACATTAAATTTCCTTCTATCTATCACCCCCGCACTTCTGTCACCTGCTTTACTTCTTTCGTTAGCACTTCCAACATTCTACGTATTTTACTGATTTTTCCCATTTACTTTATGTCTTTCTTTTGCTAGAATGTAAATTTCATAGAGACTTCTAAATTTTTTCCCCACTGTTAAATTTTCAGTATTGGAACAGTTCCTGGTACAAAGAAGACATGTATAAATATTAGCTGAACAAATTCATACATTGAGTAGGCCATTGATTGTACAAATTCAATTTTTGTAGACCAGTATGAGTTTGAAAAGGCAATTTTCCAGAATGAAACAAAGAATGATATGAAGAGCATTTGTTCAAATTCATATTTAATAATTTAAATAGAGAAAAATAAGTATATTTTCTCTGTTTCTCCCTCTCTCTAAATATATACATATCATATATTCACACAAATATAAGCATATTCTAATTATTTGTATGTGTTACAATCATTTATGATTAAAAATGTTTAAGATACTATACAAAAATAGCTCATGAGATAAAAGAAGTCAAAACCAATTCTTTAATTCAGAAATTGAGATCAATATTTTAACATATAATTTCAATATTGTTTATGTATATTAGAGAAAATAGAGATTTTTATAAATATATCAAAATACAATATACTAAAGCAATATAATTCTATTTTGGTGGATATTGTACTATATATTTATCAAAAATTGTTTTATTCTCCTCCTTTTATACATTGAAAACTATATTTAGACAAGACCAAATAATTAGCTTAGGTCAATAAAATGTGAGCAGAAAAAAATGTCCTTCATGTCTGTGATAAAGAAAGGAAATGCCTTTCCAGTTCCTCTCCTTCAGCCTTCAGGAAAGTTATTCAGCCATGATTATACATTCTGGATCTCCGAGTCAGCACATTAAGATCAGATGCCCAGGAGTGCCCCAGTTTGTAGTCTATTCTGTGCACGTGGGAAGTACACTTTTGTTAGTTTGTTGAGAGTTGCAGATTGCTTGTTATGTCACCATGGTTTATTCCATTTAGATTAACACAACCATGGTGATACTTTCCCCAATCATTAATTAGTTTTTTTATATAACTATTTTAAATCTTACATATCAGTCTCTCATACATGTTTTAAAACCTAAATATTAATAAAGTAATGAAAGCAAATGATGAACTAAGTATCCTAAAAATTCATGATCTGGTTTACTCAGCATTTTGTTCTCCCTCTAAGGAAATTATTAACTCTCATATTCCCAATTCTGATTCACTGTCCTCAAACATGAAGACTACTTTGTATTCTAAAGGTAGAATACAAAAATATCTATTCCACCTTTCTATATGACAATATTGAGAATTCTCATTGGATATGAAGTAACAATCTCATTTCCTCTCCCAATTAAAGAATTATATTTTGATATGAGCAGCCACTATTAATGGCTTCTGTGAACTATTGGCAAAAGAGGATTTTGACTTGCTCAGTCTCTTTCTTCTCATACTTTAGCTCTGATGTAGATCCTGTCTTGAGAGTCAAGTTATTTTAAGCATTGTAGTACAGAATCAGAAGAAAGGGAGATGAAAAAAAACAAAAGACGTGGCTGGGGCAAGTGGTTTTCAAGGAGGTGAGGTAGAACAAAAGTGGTCGAGTGTGCTGTACAAAGAAAGTGAATGGGAAAGAAAAACAATGTCTCTCTCTCTCTCTCTCTTTCTCTTTCACTCTATTTGTGTCTCCATTTCCCACTCATGGAATTTGATTAAATCAAATAAATAGTTATTTTAAATATTAATTTTAGTTTCGGGACTGTGATCTTTTGATCAAGATACATATCTGAGGTCTGGCTATATTTTATTTTCTACCATTTTCCTTTTATTCACAGTTCAAATCAAGTTTTTAATTATCTTTGTCTTTGGTTCATCTATTCAAAATAGCTTTCCAAACACAGTTCCAATTACTCAAATTTACTTCAGTTTTTATTTTATTTTTCAAATTTATACTTCCTCTTTTAAATTACATGTATAAATAAAAAGATAATTACCACTTAAAATTCTAAAAATCATTGTCACAAACCAGTTATTGTGATAACTGATTTGATCTTATGCCTACTGGTATAGTGAAAATGATCTGTATTGGAGTTTATTAAATGACACTGTTGGAGTTTTATAGTTGCTGTTTTATTCTCTAGAGAGAAAATGGTCAGCATTACTGAAAAGCAATTACAAAAAATTAAAACAAATAAAATTTATCATGAAGAGTTAAAATAAATCCTGTTTTCTTTGATAAATATAATTCTAGTTTTGATCAAATACAATATGACATATCTTAACAGGTACCATAAAAATGTAAACTAGTTTTGTCTTCAGAAAATCTCTTGGAGACTGTTAAAAGACATCTTAGTAATAACACAATTTACATTGTATCTTAATTTTATACCCTAAAGGGAGAAGTTGACTGTGTGTATTATATCAGCATACAGATAGATTTATATGATTCGGTATGTTCACTTACAGAGAAGTTCAATATTTCCTTTCTCAAAAGATGAAAGTTCTCCTCTCACTGGCTCACCCCAGGAAAATTGTGATACACGTTATAATTGCCAAAACAGAAAATATATGTCTATAGTTATATCACAACTAGTAGAAAAAGTACATAAAAAATGAAAAATAAAAATGTAAAAATGAATGAGTATTAAATCCATGCCAAAAAATTCAATTATCTAAAATTATTTCATTAGAAAAATTGGCAAATAGTTAAGAAAAAATAATTCTTGTTTTTAGTAAGAGTGTAGGAAACTTAAAACCTCATGCAGTTAATACAAGGGGAAGTTGTCACATTTTTAAAAATAAGTTTATGCTAAATTATTTTATCATAAGAAGGTACAATTTTGCAATGTGTGTCTCAGAAATTCTGCATGTAGAAATTGGTCCTCAGTAAAAAAAGGATGGTTTGTGCAAATATTATGAAGCTGGAATACTTATTAGATATTATTTATCATCACAAATATTTGGAAACAAAATTAGGTTAAAACCATAACTCAAGGATAAATAATTATTAAAACATAAAAGTATACATTAAATTGATGCAATACCTTACTTTATTAACATCATATAGAAAAATAATTTTTACTTTTTTGGAAAAATGTTCTTATTAAATAAAAGAGCAAGATGTTATGTTGTTATACTTTGTATGGGTTACATATATGATATTCATGTGATGGATACATATATGTATTTAATACATACATAGAGAGATTAATAAGATATAAGGGTTATATAATCTTTTATTAATAATGATTATCTCTGGTATTTGCATTAGGAGTTAATTGTCTTCTTTTAATGTTTATCCTGGTTTTCAACCATTGAATGTCAATTGGCATCTGTGCTTCAAGTCATTGCCATCACTCCATGGTCTAGGCTTATGGAAAAGCTACCATTTTGAGTGGTTCTGTTCCCAGTTGACCTAACAGAGAGAAACATTACATGGCAAATCATGCCATTAGCTCTTTATTGTTATGTCCAGAAGTTAGGCATGGTCAACTTCAAAGGGCATTGAATGCAAGCCACCGTGCCCTGACTATACCTAGAAGAAAGTGCACTGGAAGTGTTATAAACAGCATTCATGACTCCCACACTTACAAGGAGAGAGAGACAGAGAGAGAGGGAGAAGACAGGAAATAAGACATTTCCATTAAAGAATATTCTTTACTGATAGTTCACTCCTTTTGTGGTAATTGCAGCTCCATCCCCATAATCTGTTTTTTAATTAGTTAAACTTCCTATAGTGGCTACTGAGACATGCAGTACTATCTTCCCTGTAGGTTCACCTAAGAGACAAAAACTCATTGAAATCAAACCAGAAGAAAGCCACCAAAAGCATAGCATAAAATATTGAATTTTAAGGCCCACTGCCTCATTTTTATAAAGTTTGACTTAATTTATTCTATTCCTGTATACTTGTGATTATTCCTATTGTTATGGCTTACATTGTAATTACATGGCTCATATTTAGTGGACAGTGAAGAGTTAAAGATAAAAATGCTGAGAGAGTATTGTTTCTCCTGTTCTCTGCTAGCCAACAGCCTTTGATATATGGCTACTTTGATTTAAAGAAACAGAGAGCATATAAATAAGGATTTTTCTTAGTTTCTTGATGAGAACTGTCTTCTTTGTGGAACTATACAAAAGTTAGCTGTTTCCTACCCCAAAATAGATTTTCTTGTGGGATAGATAAGGAATTTCTTCTACAGCACGAAGAGAGAGAGAGAAAGCTTCAGAAAGACACGGGGCATCAGAATGCATCATAAACTGAGTTTATCCCCAGCAAAGAAGCTAGTGCTGCAAGAAAAAAGTTAGTCATGTACATGATATAGGACTCAAAACAGCTAAAGGGAATGCAAGAGCTTAATGAGAGCAGCAGAGGTCAAGGTAGTAGGAGAGTGTGTGGTGCACAGATAGCAGAGGATAGGAAAATTTAATTTGGATTCAGAAAAAAGAAAAACCATTTAAAGGGAAGCAAGAAAATAAAATATGAGACTAATGGGTTATTGAAATTTTGACCAAACACTGCAAATCTAATAATAGTAATAATAAATACCTAATCAATCACCTTCAGAGGGAAAGTATAACGTGGCTACGATCCATGCTACCATAGGCAAGGGCTCTACAAGAAAGGTTCAATTTAGCCTGCAGAATTGATAAGAAAAATATAGCACCTTTTAAAGAGGGCAAACAAAAGAGATTTAGACACTAAATTAGACCACAGATAAGATGGGCAAACATCAACTCACATTTGAGATTTTATTTACAACTATAACTCGTATTTATGTATTTAATTTGACTACTTTGTAAAAATAATTATAACCACAATAGGTCCATGAGTTAGTTAGTATAATATGCTTTCTAACTTTAAAAGTCCAGTGTAAGTACTCTAATTTAATGTAGTTTTTAAGACCAAAAATCACTTAATGTGGATGGAATCATCTCATCCCAGGGTAAGACCATTCTCTGTGCCTAGAACTTTTCCATTGACAGTAAAAGCAGGCTTAGAAGTAACTACAAATGGAAGCAGTTTGACTTAACTTACATGAAATTTGTTCTCATAAAGGAGAGATGCATGAGAAATGTAGCTAATTTGAATTCCCTCTGGAACTGAATTATTTCTGTGGCTAATTATTTGCCTCCTGGAAAGACTGCAGGCAGCTTTGAGTGCCACGTGGTTCCCATAGGGAAATATTTATTAGGGACAAGGACATAAGATGATAATGACATGCAGGCATCAGTCCTAGAAGAGCACTGTTACAAATATGTGGTCTAATATGGTTGGCAGTAAAATATAAATGTTTTCATATAGAAAGAAAATTGGAAGAGTTAGGCTATTTGATGTTAAAAAAGAGTCACGTGCTGGTATTGAGTAATATGGTTATTATAGCTAATATTATTATTAGGAATAATAATGCCACTCAAATAAAATAGCCATTCCTAATTCACCATGCTCAAAGACTGT
Organism: Avahi laniger; assembly: GCA_963575035.1. Lineage (NCBI taxonomy): Eukaryota > Metazoa > Chordata > Mammalia > Primates > Indriidae > Avahi > Avahi laniger. The sequence goes on from CAUYSK010127713.1 coordinate 8,504, forward strand.
GTTCATCTAATTAGGAACTTTTTATTCTCACAATGAAAACACATGAAATTCATGAATAAGACCATTAATTATGATACATTTTGTTTCCTGAAAAACTTTAGCAGGAATAAAAACACTGAGGAAAATGTTAAATTCAAATTAAGGTAATTAAGAATTACAAAAAGATTGCTTATATTTACACTTTTTAAAAGCTATAGTCTTATAGTATACAGATTCCTTCTTGAAATAAGATTTTATATTTTCTGAAATTTTCTTAAATCTTTCAATCATGATTACCAATACATCATAGCAAAGTATTAATTTCCTAAAAATTGTCCAGTAGGATGCTTAAGCCACAGAAAGGTATTTTTTAATAGATAACTTTTGACCACAGGCATTATAGTTAACATTTTTTAGGGAAAGAATGTAGTCTTCAGTATCAATCTATTTCACTAGTCTTAGGAAATGCACAAACTATCATTGATTGATCTAAACATTGTTAGATGTTAAGTAATCATAGGGGATAATTCTATTATTTGTTTGTTTGTTTTTACCAGATATCTAATGAACTGATGTTGTGGAGTTCCCTGTGCTGTGATTTTGGGTCTTTTGTGGGCAACTTAATATCATTAATATAGAAAAACATTGAATGATCCACAAGTGTTGTTTTTTTTGGTTTAAAGGGTATGCAATCAAGAATGTCATATACTGATGCCTTTAAATGACACTGTAAATAAAACTATGAACTTCAGTTAATCCTAACATATCAATTCTAGTTCATCGATTGTAACAAATGTACCACTCTGATGCAAAATGTTAATAATAAGGAAGACTGTCAAAACAGCAGGCAAGTGAAGGGGAAAGGGGTCTGTAAAGGATTCTGTACTTTCTACTCAATTTTTTTTATAAATCTAAAACTGATCTAAAAAAATAAACTCAACTTAAAAAATTCACTTTAGAGAAACTTATTTAGGGATAAACCTCTTAAAAAGATAAGCATAACAGATTCTATTCAACTCTATTTATGCTGCTTGAGGTGCCCTTGGGTAAATCGTTTTATCATTTTTGTCTCAGTTTTCTATCAACAAAATGTGGCAGTAATACCACCTCATAAGATTGTTTAGGACTACAACTAGAACAGTGCCTGGTGTACAGTAAGTTCATTATTACCCATACAATTATTCATGAGAAACAAATGAAACTAAGTAGAACAAGAAGGTGATGTGACTATCAGGGGGAAATATGTCATGGATATGACATTCTATGGCCAGACGATACAATCCTGATTTCTCAGGTAGGTCCCACATGGAGCAGTTGTTAGGTTGAACAAACATTGGATTGATATGCAATGCTCTGTGATTGGTAATTGATAATTTCTCACATGGAAATGTTTATTTATTTTGTCTATAAAAACCATTGAATCTCCCAATCAATTTTGTGAAGACTGTCAAGTAATAGTAACTGCTGGTATTATTCAGAACTTTTTTCATTGTTGTTTTCCAGGCCCTATTCTAAGAGCCTTACATTTTATTTAATTTCTACATAAACCCTTAAATAGGTACTGAAGTTCTTCTCATTTGACAGATGAGGTAATTGATGTTAATTGACTTAACTTACTCATGATCACACTGCAAAGAAGCAGAAAACTAAAATTTGAACACGGGGAGCCTGATTTGAATATCCAAATTCTTTACCTGCATGTTATGTTGCCAACTCTATAATATATACATTTTATATACATGTTTATGTTTATTTCCTATTCTAGATTATGATTAGAACCTGGCTCCACAATTTTTTCATTTTGTATTCTTAAATAACTTTATTGGTTCTATGATAATGAGGCTATTAACAACATCACAGGTTTTATAAGAATTAAATGGGGAGATGAATATAAATTGCTTTTAAAAGTATTGAAATAAATCAAGTATATCACACGTCGGTAATAATATACTTAAATTATTACTCAATTATTTTGTTATTTTAATAGAGCATTATTACTGGCTATGCCAATAACAATGTTTAAAAATTTTATATTGTTGGCTTCCATTTGCTTGAAATATTGTTATTACATGTATATATATTAAAATATTTTGTAGAATATGCACATTTGAAAATGTATTATTATAGCCAATAACAATCGCTACTTTACAGTAAAGATGGATCCAGGATTGTTAACTATAAAGTTTTAAGTAGAGCAGTTCTATCATACTTGGATAGTAAGTGATAACACTGAATTTGGCAAGGTGCCTTGTCAATAGTAGGCTTTCTATAAATATTTGATGAATGTATGAATAGTACTCATTGCAGTAGTGCCCTACCATTGGAAGAAACATAGGAAATGACAATACTAGCCCTAATGCCATGGTTAACCACAAACACAGGAGGAAACTCAGCCGGACAGAACAAGCATAATATAGTTAAATCTAAAACACTTAGTAAAGTCATAAATCTTACAGGGGCCAAAGACATTTCTAGAAAAGAAAAATAGTCAGCAGAAGTTTAACAGAAAATGTAAGACTTGAGTTGAAGTAGTTAGTAAAAGAATAGCAGAGAAGACTCGAATTTAGATTTGAGAGTTTAATAGTGTTTATTGAGGGGCATATATTCTATTCATTAAGTCATCTGCATTATAAATAAAAGCATTACCACTTAGTGTTAGCATTAGAATAGTAAATGAACAACATTATTCTTTTTATATGATTATTTATTATATTACATAAATTTCATGTAGCTATATGTAAATTTATATATACATGGTAATGTTTTGCTCAACCATTGCTACAATAATGCTAAAAAACCACTGCAAAATTCAGTGGCTTAAGCAACACACCTTTATTCACATGCTAACCTAACTACAGGCCGTTTATAGTGAAGCCAGTCTTGGCTAGGCTCTGCTGGGTGGATCTACCTCAGGTGCAAATCAACTAGGATTGGCTCCGTAGTATAGATGAGGTTTTAGCCTGCTTCGGTTTTCTCTTGTCCACCTTAGACCAGTGGTTACTCAAGGCAAATTCTTCCCGTGATGAATGACAGAAAGTCAAGTGGCCAATCCAAAGGCTTTTGCTTCTTTTACATCCAGTAACTCTCCATTGGCCAAAGTAAGTTGTGTGGCCAATCCTAATCATGTTGGAACATTGAAATGTGCTACATACTGTCTAATGCACCGTGAGAGGAACGTACTTCAGTCCAGTGAACCATAAATGTACATATATTGTCATTTTGGAGAGAGAATAAGAAAAAAGGAAGTCTTCCTGAGGAAAGAGAGATTGACTCTGAGCTAGTAATTAAGCAGAGCCAGCAATTAAGCAATGCAGTTAGTCATCTGAATGAGAGAGATTACAGGGATCAGATAAATTTGAGATTCAGAAGTAAAATTAATGTGTTACTTAAATAAACAAATTTGAGGCTTCATCGGCAATGGTAGTAGAAACACATAAGCATTGAAACAGAAAGTCAGAGTCAGGCAAAGAAATCCTGGATTAATGTTTAGCCGGACTCCAATGTCAGAGCAGCAAGATAGTAATTCTGGGATTGTTGCTAAATTGAAATGTGCATCCCTCCTATGTAAATTATACTTACCTAACTGAATATAGTTTGTAAACTCAAGAATGACTGCTGCTTGATTTGTAATAGATATGATTTTATTGCATTTGGTTGGCACAATTCTGATATGATGCTCAATCACCGACATCTGTGTGATCCCCTCCCCTCCAGTGTGGTAGGGTATGTAACGTGCTTGTAACCAATAGAACACGACGATGGTGAAGGGATTTTGATGATGAAACTAAAGTCCCTGATCAACTGATTTTAAGCTAAAGAAAGGAATATTACCCGGGGTGAGCCTGTACTATAGGTAAGCTCTTTTAAAGTGGGTCTAAAGGTCAGAACCTGGAAGCAAAATGCCAATGTGTCTGTCTCTGTCTCTGTTTCTTTCTCTCTCTCCATTTCTCTCTCTTGTGCATGCTGGCTTTGAGGAAGCAACCTGCAATGAATTCTATAGCTGCAAGGAAATGAATTCTACTGACAACAGGAGGGAGCTTGGAGACAGATCCTGCCCTAACTGAGCCTCCACAAGAGAACACAGACTGTGATACCTTGAATGCAGCTTTGCTGAGAGCCTGAGGAGAAGACTCAATTAAGCTGAGTTCCTCACTCACGAAAACTGCAAGTTAAAAATATAATAAAGAGAATAATAAAATACAATAAAAATTTACCTTATTTTAAACCTCTAAGCTTGTGATAGTTTGTTGCATATCAATAGAAAACTGATAAATTGCACTAAAACAACATGGATAATATTGTGCTTTAAGAAACATTTAGTAATGGGCTTCAGATAGAAGAAACCATTCCATTGGAGATCACGTGCAGAAAGGGAAACCAAGTCCATGGTTTTAGAGCAAAGCCTGGATGGTTCTTCTGTTTACCTAGTGAGGCTACTTGATCTTTCCCAATGTTCCCTTTATATGATTACTTTACAAAGCTCAATATTAATTAATACTCAAAATGACATTAGGAAAAACATTACCATTTGCCTATTTCAATACAAAGCAATAGAGAAATTTATTTTAGTGTACAATAGATATATTGAGAAAAAAAGTTGAAATATTAAAGCTTGGTTTTTAAAATTTTTTTCTAATATGCTTCAAATGTCAGCTTTCTTGGGAAGAAGACTCCAACACAAAAATGTGAATGCAGGAAGTTTATTTCAGAGTGCTCTTGGGATAAAAGCTTCTGAGAAAGGGAAAAAATCAGGATCCGTGGGGACAAGTTGAGAAGTTGCTCTTCAATACATCATCAACTACAACCTTAGCAGGTTCTCTGGTAAGCTCTAAAGCTGAGGCAACAGTTCCGAGATGTCCTGAGCTGGGACCAAGTGTCCAAGCCTTTATCTTTCCTGCAGAAAACATTCACTGGATTCTGGCTACACATGAAAAAGGAAAAGCAACTCTCTTAAATTACAGACCATTCCAGGAGGAGGCTGTCAGCTGACACCTGGCATCTGGCAGCGCTCCTGGCAGCTGCAGGAGAAGCCCTTCAGTCTTAGAAAGCACTGGGTAGAGCATCAGCACATTCCTGATATTTGTTCACAGTTCAGGCTAACTACAGTAAGCTGGAAATCAGGAGTACAAAATATTATTAATCAGTCACCATTTTCTTACTTTCCAAAACAAGGATAAAATAACTTTGCTTCTCTGTTGCTTTGTTTTTCCACCTACAAAATGAGGATAACAGGAATTGTGCCCCTAATAATTTAATGGGTATATTCTTTGGATTAAGGGCGACAAGCAAACCAAAACACATTTAAAGGCCTTTGAGGAAGCCTTACATATCCAAATTATGTGAAAATTAACAGTAATAAATTGCTATCAATGTGATATATTCTAAAACATCAGACTTGCTTCTTAGAAACCTATTTGAAATTGGGAATTAAACCATTCATGACATTATAACATGAGGATTTTAGTTAAACACTGGACAGCCTTGTGATTGTGAATACTTTTATTGATCTCTGGACCCTAAATAAAAGAACATTTAGTGGCAGCCATAGAATTTCTAGTGTGGCAGTCACCGGTGATTAACAGCCTTGTCTTTTACCTTAAGCCCTACAATTCTGACCTGAGAGATTTAACACCTCACCTCAAGACTCAGACAAGTCTCAAGTGATTGTAAATTGACAATACAAACACACTTTCAAATTTAATAAAGGAGGAAAAAAAAGGAGTAAAATTGGGTGAAAATTTTACAAGAAACTTTTAGGATAAGATTAAAGAACAAGAATACGCTTAATGAAATCATTTTAAAAGTCATTAAGAGAAGAAACAAAACAAAACACAACTTTCTCCTAACTGAAGATCAGGCAGCCAGAGGAGAGCTCAATTGTGTCCAGATAAAGTACTATCATCCTTTACCTTAATGAACTCTGTACTGACAAGTCTTTTATGACAAATTTTGTGCTCTAGCAGCAACTTCAAATCTATATGAGATTTGGAGCTTCATTTAAAGTTGTATCTGGCCCTGTCATGCGTGTGTGACAAGTTCACTCAGTCCTCATCTGGGTCACTAAATGGAGATCCCATGATAGAGAAAACCGACTTTCCATCCATCTTATTTTGCATGAGTGCGCCTCTGTCAGTGAAACTACATAACAATGTTAGTTTTATATACTCTCAAGAAAAGCAGCCATGAATTGGATTTCAATAGCCCAAATAGAAGCATCTTGCAAGCTCTTGCAAGCATCAATTTAGAATATAGTCCATCCTTCTAACCATACAACAACAACAAAAAAAGCCAGCAATTCCTCCAACCCTACACAATAGAATTCTTCAAAGTTTTTGTAGACTTCTTTGTTTTGAAAGGAAAGATTAATTGCTCTCCCTTGTTTGAAACAAGGAAAAAACATATCATGTAAAAAAGGAAATTATTCAAGAATAGATGGTAAAGACAGGTCATTGTGCAGTTAATTAAATTTTATTAACATTTCACTTCAATTACTTCCTCAAAGAAACAAAATAAAATTTTGCTAGCAGTTTAAAATGGAAAAGATTTCATCTTAGAATTGTGACAGTCTTTTGAGCAATTTTATGGGTTTTTTTGTTTGTTTTTATTTGTAACATGGGTTAGTTGATTTTTCTTTAAGCAACATGTTAAAAAATGCTGTAACCTTTGTGTTTTCTTGTAAGACCTGAAACATCTCACGATTAGTGAAAAAGTTGAATTCTTAGAACTCCACATAATATTCTGTTTTTAATAAAAGTTGTGTTGCTCTAAGTAATTCATAAATAATATGTAAGTCAAATTAAAGGTGATATTGTCACTTATACAACAAAAGTGAGTCATGCACATAATTAAAAAAAAAGGCATCACCGAGTCTCTTATGTGTTGCTTCATGTTTATGGTGCATAAGGAAAGTCTTAAGATACCGCCTAGACTCTTACGAAGCCTGGAAGTAATAAAGAGAATAACCCACGTCTGTTCAACTGTGAATGCTTATTAAAGATGACATTAAAATGGATTGTAAAGTTACTGGCCTCAAATAGCAATAAAAAGAACAATAATTGAAAAGGATAGAATGACAAGCTGCACTTTACTATCACAAAAAATAAAAAAGTAACCACTGTATACAAAAGGACAAGGCAGCAGTGTCTAAGACTTTGAAATGCCATTTAAGAGTAATATTTTTTCTCCAAGATTTTCTCCAATGTACATTTTGTTAGAATTCTTCCTGACCTCTTGTCCATGGAGATGCTGGCATCTGTAGAGAAAATTTTATAGAAAGTATCTCCTTGAAATGAAGGAACAATTTACATTTGCCCTTCACTGATGTAAACTATATTGAAAACAATTTATGTTTCTCAGCAACATTTCATATACCAAAATAAAACACCACCCTCCACCTGGCTCTTAAAAGCAACAAAATTGAATTTCTTAACGTAGCTTCTGATATCTATTTAGTTTAGATTAAATGTAGGTTAAAGTGTAATGTTTCCGTAATCTGATTACAGATTCCAACAAATAAAATAGCTAGGGGCAGGACATGAAATAGAAAATTCCAAATTGTTCTAAGCGTGTTCATATCTAGACTCTGAAGCAGAGAGTCCCCAGTGGCTTTCAGTGCCAGCCTTGCATCTTCCAAAAGATGTGGTATCTCTGAGTGAACTTCCTCTGAACTCCACTTGTCAAAGTAATTGCAAAATAACAACATCACGTAAACAAAACAAAACAAGAGACTAGATTGCTGCTATTGTTAGCATCATTAAAAATTAAGTATGGCTGATAGAGAGCAAATATACAATACTGACAATTCCATTCTTTGCAGTTTTCCTCTAAAATGTAGAGTTGTTTTTTAAAATATTTTAAAGCGTTAAGATATTTTTTTCAGGAACAATATTTTCTTCCCTCTATCCTATTGTTAAATTTTTGTTTTACCTCATGAACCATTTTATTTATGAGATTTGGTCTCCCTTTTAAGCATATCACATTAAAGTATAACAGCAGATATAAAATATGATATTATTTCTTCTTTAGATATCGATTAGAATTTGTATGCATATGAAAATAAAATGCTAAAATACATAGTAAATGTATGTGAAACTTCTAATTAGATTTTGATCTATTATTCTGATCTATAATTCTATTATTCTGATATCTATAGATTAGATTCTATAGACATTTAAGATCAGATTCTGATCTATTATTTTATTATTCTGATATCTATATAACAACAAAATTATATATTATTTGGCTTGAAATATTTTTGATATGCACCTATAAGAAAACATACTGAACACACAAGAAAAGCCTGTATCTCAGAGATTAGTTTAAAGGTTCTGTTGCTTATATGGTGATTTACAAAACCCCAATGTAAATGGCCATATTATTGCTCCTATTTTACGAAGGAATGTAAAATGAGTCAGCTCTGCCAATCTGGAACAAGTGGTCTATGTCAAGTATTATGTTTCTATTTATCTTCATCAAATGTGAATAGTTAATTTCTACTATGCTATTAATATTAGCAAAGGTAAAATGCTGGAGTCCTAGAGGATTTTGAATTTTGTCAATTAAGAGAAAAGCCTACAGTCTAAGAAGTGAAAATGCAGTCATGAAATTTAAGGAGTTTATATGATCACTGCTGAATTTGGGATGATTCAGCAGCCTCTCAACAACTATATGTGCAGTCACATGATTAACCTGCCTTGTCTTCTTTTAGCCTGAAACACAGGAAGAAAAATTTTGAAATGATCTCAGAGTTGAAAAAGGGATTTTATAAAATTAATAGTAACTAAAGTCCTGACATGGCTATATGTGTTTTTTCCTTAGAACATCATTAATTTTTAGCTGAATAGATGTTCTTGCTTCACATTCTGTTCTTGAGTGTTCTTCAGTTCATAAATTATGCCCTCGTCATTCTGCCTTTGCTTTTTGCATGTCCTGTTTCCTCTTCTTGGAATTATTTTCTTCTACCTTTCTTCTGGTAAAATCCTGATTATATTTCATTCCTCAGGTTGAATGTTCCTTCTGTTAGGAAGCTATTAACATAACACGTTTACGCCAGGTCAAAGTAGGTGCTACCTCCTGTACTCCTAGAGCAACACACTCTTTTTCTCCAGTCAGAACCCTTAGTACATGCTGTCATTTGAGAATCCAAATATCATTTATCTTATTCATTGCTATTTTACTCTAAGCACACAGTGCTGTGTCTGTCACATAGTATATTCTTGACTGACTAAATAACAGCCAGTATATACACCTACAGTTCATATTCTAACATTCCTTTTTTTCGTGCTACCTACTCCAGTCTTTTGGAACCACCTGCCATTCCTCAACTTTTTTGTGTTTTCTTCTATCTCTGGGATGAAGCTCCTTCTACTCAGAATTGCCTTCCTTCTTTTATCCCCTACCTGGCTAGTTTTCACTGTCTTTCAGGATTCAATTTAGCTATCACCTCTTCTGAGAAGCCACCCCTGGCATTTAATCAATCTATTCTTGACAAAGACCATTGTCTTAGTCCCCTCTCAGTATCTTCAACCAAATATCATACAGATAATATTGTACTGAAATTATCCTCAATTTATGACTTCCCAAGATGATAGAAATATCTTAGAGGCAAAAGCTTTAACTTACATCTTGATACCCTATACTCTGTGTTGATCCATGGAAGACATTGATATATATAGAAGATGTTCTACTGGATTTACTGGAATTAGAAAAACCTTCATCCCAGGCTCCAAAATTTACTCCCTTGATAATCCATGCCAAGTGACTTAATATTTCTGAACTTTGTTTTTGTTATCTTTGAAATAGGAACTGTAATACCTATTATATCTGTAAATGGGCAGTTTCCTTTCCCTTGACATAATGTTTCCAAGTGGCACTATTTCAGCTGGAGTAAGACTTCTCTCCCTGTTCCTCACTCACTCATCTCTGAGTGGAAGAAGAAACAACTTCTCCGGATGGTGAGTCTGAGGTTATGTTTATTTTATTAATCTGCACACTGCTTAATAGGTATTATCTATACCGCAATAAGAAACCTTACAATTGCCCATATTGCCGGTGACTATGTAGATAAGACTTTCTACTTCACAGGTAAAGAATAGGGGCCTCTTTTGTCCCGGATCTAAAGTGGCATTAACCAGTAGGTTTTTTCTCTTACAATAGTAAGATCTTTCTCTGTTTATCAATATTTGTGATATCTCTCCAGGAAAAGATGTTGTCACACAATTAAGAATAAAATGGGTTTGGGGAGGAGCAATAATTCTGAAAGAGAGGAAGAAGAGGGATTTGGCAGGTTGGAGCAGTCTCATCATGACTCAGACCTGATATAGTCTTTGAAAACTCAAAGTGAGTCTATTAGAGAAGTCACACACATTGAGAAGAAATGGCTAGGTCTTTGTTTAGACATGGTTGTGGTATGCTCTACAGAGTGTGAACTTGGTTTTAAATCTAAAACTTACATTAACTTGAATGAGTTAATGCCAGGAACTGTCATCTAACCATAGTTCTCATAGCTGGGCAGTGTGCAGCACGTCCTATCTTAAAGTAGGTTTTGAACGTTGCATCTCTGTGACTGCCACGTCTGATGTAATTCTCCTCTCTGTAAACTAGAGCTTTCATCAGGGCAGGTGTTTTTGTTTCATTCCCTGCTGCATCATCCATCCCTTTAAGAATGCCAAGTATGAGTAGGAGCTAAGTAAATATTTATTGAACAAATGAATGACATCTTTCTGATTTGGGTGTCCATCTCTCATTTTGTTCCAAATATTGACAGGGACAAGGGATGTAATTTATTGGATACCTTTAAACTCCAATATGTACATGGCCTATCTCATAGTATTCTGGTAAGAAACGTATTCAACAAAGTGCATAATTTGATACTGAAATTTTCAAAGCACTGCACAAATGTCCAAAATCAATACTATTGAATTCTATTGGTAGTTTAAAATTACTATTTCTGCCCTTTCCTTTTTGTTTTTATATTGTTTCTTTTAATTCCCATTATTCAGTTTAAAGAGTATTCTTGCTTTCTTTCCTTTTTGTTCCCTTCCTCCCAATGTAGCACTTCTTACTCATTTATAATTACTTCCAAGAGAAAATAGTGACAGTACTGCATGAAGAAAGATAGATTAAATTCAAACTAGGAATTATTTTCCAGAACGGCTTGTAGAAAACATTTTGTTGTATGAAAATTTTGAAGTCAGAGATTACAGTGTAATGTGGAAACTGTAAATTTCACTGATATTTAAAATGAACTCACTATCTTGCAGTCAACACATACTCCACCTTTTGGTCACCTATTCTTTCTAAGAGGCATCAACTTTATTGGATTCAGTCTTGATTGCTTCACACTTTCCTAAGTGTGTGGTCTTTCTGGGCAGTCTAAGCTACCTTGGCCATGGCCTATCCAATCTGTTTTCATTGTCCATGCCTTCCTTTTCAGAAACCTTAGACCAGGATTGCGGAACCTGTGGCCTTGGGGTCACATGTGGCCTTCTGGATCTTTGAGTGCAGCCTCTTGACTGAATCCAAACTTCACAGAACAAATCCCATTATTAAAAGGATTTATTCTGTAAAATTTGAATTTGGTGAAGGGGCTGCAATTAGGGCTTAGATCTTTTCAGTCTCCTTCCTAAATATTTGCCACTCATGTTATTTAAATACATCTAAACACCGTGGTAAGGCATTACATTAAATGTACCAATTGTAGCTAATATTTTTGAGTACTTATTCTGTGTCTCATCCTGTGTTAATTCTTCTCATGTCACATTTAGTTCTCACAACAGTACTGTGACATTTGTACATAATTACTATTCTCTTAATTTTGCAAAACACAAAAAAGGAAAAGAAAAGAAGCAGCAAGTTTCCCACTTTACACAGCTACCAGGTAGAGGAGTGAATATATGAACTGAGGTAAAATGACCTTTGTGCTCCCTTCTTAATTGGATTGCTCTCATGCCTGGTATGTTATTACTGGTATTTCTTCAGACACAGCACTAATTATGTCACCTTCCCCAACATATTTAATATCTCTTAATTGCTAAAAAGGAAACCATTTAGCCTGACATTCCAATTTGTCTACAGTGGTACAAACTTATTCTTTCAGTTTCACCTTCTGTTCACTCCTCACTTCTCTCATTTACCTTTTTTCTCAACTGCCCAAACAGACAATGTGTTATCTCACCCCTCATCCCTATATCCGAAAGTATTTCTCACTTTTCCTAGTTCTATATTCTTTTACCAGTCAAATCTTATCCATATTTCAAAGAACAAACTTTAAAAAAACAGAGTCCTCTCAATTCTCTTTCCAAGGTACTCCTGTCATAAATGCACTTGCATTATAATGCATTGCACACTGTTATACAATAATGGATATCCAAGTTCTATTCTAGAATGTAAACTGTGTTCTTCCTTCAGAGGAGGCTGTATCACCATCCAAGTCGTGATCCTCATCACTTTCAACATAGTGACTTTTACTTAGTATGTCCAACAAATGATTGCTGAATTGATAGAAACTAAAATCAAAATGGTAGACACTTTCATTGCTACCAGTGAAAAAAGGATACACTGAGAATGAAGTCATATGTAATTTCAATAACCCTGCCACTCCTTATCTACAAGGGATATGTTCCAAGACCCTCAGTGGACACCTAAAATCACAGATAATATCAAAACATATATATACTATGTTTTTTCCTCTACATACATACCTGTGATAAACTTCAGTTTATAAATTAGGCACAATAAGAGATTAACAACATAATTAATAATAGGATAGAATAGTTATAACTATATACTGTAATAAAAGGAATATGAATGTAATGTCTTTCTCTCAAAATATCTTATTGTGTGTAATATTTTCAGATTGTGGTTGACCATGGGTAACTGAAACCACAAAAAGCAAAACTGCAGATAATGGGGGGACTACTGTACTCTGTTTACTTTAGTCTCTACCCGTTTTTGGCATGCAATTTTCACTTAATTGGCTATAGATTCAAGTATTCTTTTCTAATTAAATGTGTTTTTAAAATTCTAATTCTAGAAAACTTCCTTTACAATAGAGGAGAAGGAATTTTAGGAATGGTGCAGTCTATACTGGCACGCTACTCTTTGTATTTTTAGCACCAACCTTAGATATTATTTACTTGTACAGAGAGAAAAATGCTGGCACCACATAAAAAATCACATCTGCTGTCACAACCACTTTCACAAGTCCCTTTCTTTCTCCAAAATGGCAGCAGAAAAGCTGTGCACAGAACAGAATCCCAAAACATGGGAGCCTGCCCAGGTGCCCCATTGTCCTTTCTGTCATATTATAAATGAAACAAAAAGACAGTACAGGCAGTTGGCTACAGATCTGACTGCCAAAAGTAATAAATACAATGTTTAAAGGTATGTCTTTTTCAAATGGGAATGTCTTGGTCCTCTACAAAAAAAGAAACATGTTAATTCAAACATATAGTGAATCCATGTATAGTAGCGAAAAATTTCCTCTTAGATGCAATCAACTGAATTCAGCTCTTAGATAATAAGTTCTACAAAATATGTGGAAAGTCATGATGTACGGGGAGAACTGTTCTTGCTTCCAAAATTTACCCATGGTTAGTGCAAATCTAATTTATATCTTAGCCTCAAAGGCTGAGCAGGGAGATGTGTTATAGTGGAAAAAAGAGGTTTTGAAACCTGACCTGATTAAAATACTGATGCTGGCATTTCACAATTGGGAGAATTTTTCATGTTACTTAACCTTTCTGATTTTTTTTTCAATTTTTAAAATGAAGATAATATTAACCACCTTGTATATATTATAGCTATTATAGATAGACATTATAAAAATAGGTATTTGTCAAACAATAGCTAATTCTATTAATATTTTACTGACAAATGTAAAATATCAGGAAGTATAATAGCAAAACATATAGACATTTTGAAGTATATCCTATGGAAAGGAAGCAGAGAATGCAGGACCTCACTAGAGGTTTATTCCAAGTTGAAAAGACCAGTGCCATCTTCTGTCCTCCGGTCCTCAGATATTTACTCTGTGGTAGACTCAGTCCATCAATATAAAAATTAAAATAAACAAAAAACAAAAAACACTCAAGTAGGAGATGAGTAAATATTTTAGAAGAAGTCCAAAACTTTTCTCTCAATTACTTCTAATTTCCAGTTCTTTGAAATAATTCCCTGTAAGTACTCATCCCACTAAGCAGCAATTGTGTTTATAACAGAGGAGAATGACAACTATTTTTCCAGCCCTAATTTTAAAATGAGATAAAGATAACTACCTTCTTACACGTGTTACATTTTGTTTTAACAAATCACTCTGTAACATTAATTAATTCATTTTTTCTTTCAGGTGAAATATATCCAAGTATAGTCTATACACAAGGTGCTATAGCGTATATAGATTTGGGTGTTGTTCTTCAGAAACCAAAAAGTTAAGTATGTAACAGAGGAGTAGAAAAAACAATGACATGTCCAGAACCAGTTTAAGCTTCTGTGAAACAGTAAAGAAAATAGAAAAAGTATTTTTTCTGGATATATAAGCACATATGCTAACAGTTATGCTAATATATCATATGTAAACACATAATCTGCCCTTCACTTGAAATAAATAGCTCAATTGGAATTTGTGAGCTAAATAGAAGCTTCTAACTTACATTTTACTTCTATTTTCTCTGTGAAAAAATGATGTGGAAAGCATAGAGGAAATTGTTAAAAGAAAATAGAAATATAATATAAAAGAAGACATAGTAAGAACTAATTAGCTGCTCTATATGAATTCAAATTACTGAGCCCAGTTGAAGTTTATAGCAAGGAGCTGGCAGAACTTGTAAAAGTGCTACAAAACCAACATTGACAATATTTATGATACTAGAAAGAACAAGACAGTCACTTCAAAATTAAAGACTACCAAGTATTCCTACGTGTAAGAAACTAAAATTTTTGGAATAGATGCTACAATGGATGATTTGTCAATTCCTAGAAATAAAAACATTGTCCACTAGCAATATTTACACAGAAGAGAGGCTAACTCATCTTTTTTCTTTTAAAATCCTAAATTTGACAGCATTTTAGACACGGTACCTCAGAATTTAATCAACTTGCATGCCCAAATCTCTCTTCATGTTTTTTTTGAGAAAAATGGGCAGATTGGTCAAGGACTGATTGTATACTTATTATGATTTTGAATATAGATTAATATGAGTTAGTGGAAACATTTCTAAGTGAATTTAATAAGTTTCTTTCTTCTCCTACTTACTTAAAATTTTGAATGATATTAATTTGAAGGTCTGGCTAATTACTTTTGTATCAGAATATAAAAATAGTCAAACATGGTAGATTATCTCTAACATCATAGAAGTAATTGGGTAACTGTAAATTAATAGACTTAGTGTCATACACCAAACTAAACTAGTAACAAGTAGTAAGACAGAATTAAGGATAGTATATGTGTGTCTATGCAAGGTTTAACTTAAAGTTGGAAAACTATTATATATCATTAAGTTAAATCTCCCACTTAAATCTAAATATTTTTTCCTGAAAAATGATTATATAGCTCTTATTTTAATAGAGGGGATCAGATACTCCCTCTGCAAATATTATTTGAGTTCCTTCAAACCAAAGTTGTGTATGGAAGTAATCATAGCATCACAAAATTCACAATTTACTTACATATGTGTATATGCATATATATACATATAATATGTGTGTAAATATATACATTAAATATATATGCTAATCACTTATAAGATTACTTACAGGTATAAAATTTTCTCCAGGCAACCATTTTCAGCATAATGTAACTTCTGTATGAAACAAAATTTCCTGTTAATTGTCAATTTCTGTATGCATAGATCACACATTGAAATACAGTAGAAATTGAATGCAAAATTAAATTCAAATATTTCAAAAGATGCAGAATTTTATACAAAAAAAAGATAAATAGGGTGATGGAAAATTTCCGAATTGCATGCAAAATGTTTGCAAATGAGGATCTATTTAACCAATAAACTTTTGAACCAAAAAAAAAAAAAAAAAGAGAGATCAATTTGAATATCAAAGAATTAAAAAAGGAGCCTGGGATGATTGATGGAGTATACTACTACCTCAGGAACCATCTTCTTTATAATCATATTTTCAAAGTCAAACATGAATGGAAAAATATCATGTTATGCTATTATAAAATTTTGTTAAAAACATTACATACACACCCAAAATGTATCAAAACTTGATGCATACGAAGTTAGGTGATTTCTACAATTTAAAATTTGTTGACTTTCAGATAAATTTATTACTTTGATAATTTCAGTTTTAAGACAAAATCCCACTAAATCATTTTTCTATGAAATTGTATTTCCTTTTTAGAGTAGAATTATTTCAATTGTCTTTTTCTGACACTAGTTATACTTCGGAGGAATCTTTTTTTTTTTTTTGAGACAGAGTCTCACTTTGTTGCCCCGGCTAGAGTGAGTGCCATGGCATCAGCCTAGTTCACAGCAACCTCAGACTCCTGGGCTCAAGCAATCCTACTGCCTCAGCCTCCCAAGTAGCTGGGACTACAGGCATGCGCCACCATGCCCGGCTAATTTTTTTTTTTTACATATATTTTTAGCTGTCCAATTAATTTCTTTCTATTTTTGGTAGAGGCGGGGTCTTGCTCTTGCTCAGGCTGGTCTCAAACTCCTGAGCTCAAACAATCCGCCCTCCTCAGCCTCTCAGAGTGCTAGGATTACAGGCGTCAGCCACCGCGCCTGGCCTTACTTAGGAGGAATCTTATCTGTTACCTGCTGAGAAACCTCATTCTGTATTTCAACAGATTAGACTTTTATATTTTAATACCTATTCATTCACTAGTGTATTCAAAAATATTTGTTGGGTTCCTTCAATGGGCTAGGATTTATTGTAAAAGCTTGTGGACTACAATGAATAAAACAGGTTTAAAAATCCCTATTTTCATGTATTTCTTATATTGAATCATCATCCTTACTTATTCTCTTTATATCTTCTGTCCACCCTGCCTTTTGCAACAATATTTAACAAATCACCATTCAAATATTTGAAGCAGTTGCCATGTTTCTTTTTAGTCTTCTTTTCTTCCTGTTGGAAACATCCAGGTCTTTTAATCTTATTTTGTTTGACATAGTTTGGAAACACATCAAGCCATCAAATTCATCCAAGGCTCCTTAATTTCTATATGACTCCCTCACCCTTCTTTCATCCTCCTTTAATGTTCTACTATAATTTGTCAAAGAAGTTTGTAATTGTAGCTTACCAAAAGTAAATTTGATAGTTATACAATATGTAAATGTATAATTGAGAATAACTCTTGTCCAGGACATTATTTATCCATCTACACAGTCAAAAATGTGTCCACAGTGTTTTTAGAGATGCATCAGAGCTCCAAATCATCCACAGTGGTTCAGCTACAAATGTTTTCAGTCAGATATTTTCAACCCTATATTTCTTTGAGTTTTTTGTTTGTCTGTTGTTTTTGTACTACAGGGAATCATATTTATCTTTGTTAAATTTTGTCTTATTGATTTCAGCCTATTGTTTTAGGCTTTTAAGGTGATGTCTAGAGTTAATTCTGTTCCGACGATTCATGAATATTTACCAACATTGTGTTACCTACAAATGTGAAGAGCAGACTTTTTCACTCACCATCTATTAAAAAATAAAAATAATAAACCAGATATAAGCATATATCCCTGTGGCAAGCTGCTGGAGATTGCAATTGGCTAATTCTTTGCATGAGGATGTTAAATCAGTTGTTAATTTCCCTTTCTCTGATATTACCCAATTTACATTTCACAAGTTTACAATCAAGTAGTCATGAATGCATTTATAATGCTTTTGTGAAACTGAAATACACCATAGTTACAGTATGCTCAGTAATTTCTCCCAGAAGAATTATGTAACTCCTTCCTCTGTGCACTCACTGCACTTTTTATGTACCTACAATATAATATCTACTCAAATAATATTAGAGTCATTTGTTTGCACAGCAGTTCAAGCAATAGTACTCAATATTTATTAGTTGAATGAGTAAATGAGTGGGAGGTAAGTTTGTGCTAACTTCTTAGTCAAAAACCCTAACAGAAAATGGCACACGACTGTTGTCCAGTAAATGCTGAATGACTTTTGGCAATACCTAAGGTCTTAGCTAAAGAGATTCAGCATATTAAGATCATTGCATGGCTATAAGTTGTACAGATGACAGGAATTTCTACTTGCATTTACAACTGAAGAAATTGGAGTAACTAAAAATTAGGACTGCTCCAGGGTCTTTGACAAAGCAATTTAAAATAGGACTCCCACATCCTACTTTATAGAAATGTTCCACTCAAGTCACAGACAAATCTGTCAAATCAGAGAAGCTCCTTGGGGGTATATCATGTTTTGCTAATCCAGATTAATGTAGCAGCTTGGAATTAATGTTTTCTTTTCTTACATGGTTTCTTTATTGATTTTAATAATGGTATATGCAACTATTTTTATTAATAAGTATGCACATGTATCAGCTCTGTAGAAAGCATTCTGCTATGTATGCATAGCACTGTGTTTTCACTCTATAAGAGACACTAAATATTAGATATTTAATTTGCTAGTCATAGTGCATAGATGTATAGAAAGTTTCTCCTCATTCTTGGGAGCTCACCATCTATTTGCAGAAGACATATGCATGGGAAAATTAAATAGCTAAATAGGTATGCAATTAAATTTAACCAGTAGTTTTGTAATGTAACAATGATAATATTTTGGATTTTAATTCATTAATAATATATCAGATATTTAATGAATGGTTGCTATGCATTGGTTATGAAATTACCCATTGGGAAAAGCAATTATGATTCTGCATGCTATCAACCTACAGCTTAGTTGTAGAAACAGTATAGAAGTTTAGAGAAGAGAGATTTAGTTAGGCTATTTGGGCAGTAGAAGATTCATGAGAACATTGAACTTTGAATGCTGCATATTAAAAACTAAATAGTGACAGAAGAAAGCTCAATTTCAGGCTAGAGAATAACTGACATTGCCTATGGAAGAAAAGTAATGACAAAAATAGAGGTTGCTTCTTAAGAGATGCTATGGTTTTGTTTTTTTTTTTCTTTTTCTTCTTTTGTTCAGTCCTTCAAATATATCAAATAGAAAAAGATAATGCTACAGATTTCAATTGGCAGAAACCAAGGCTTGCACTGGGGAAAGATGAGGAAAAAATTGTAACCTGATTAAATGAGTCTTAGCGTCCCTTGAAAAAGTAAAATATTTACTGCTCTATTGCATGAAGAATTTATTTTAAGTTCAAAACCTGAAGATATCATTTATACCCTCTGAATCTAAATGCCAACCTGGTGTGAAGACTAAAATAAAACACGACTTAAAAAGAGAAAACTCTCAAACCACAAGCTTCCAACTTACCTGAAAAAGGCCACTGTAGTGCATTTTCAATGCTGCCTGTCATTCAATTTGCAAATTACAGGTCTTCCACTGAACATTGATGATCCATCACTGCCATGACAACAAAAGCGCTGCCTTGGCGACACTCACTGCTGCTGAGAGGCTGACACACTGCTTATAAATACTGTAGTTGGGAGATTAGGGTAAATTCTGAACAAAGCAACATAATGAATCATGCTTTGGAAATGCAATTAAAGTATGTCAATTTATTTGTGTGAAAATGTATCCCAAACTCTTGTGTAGGCATATTTATCTACTTAATTACAAATTCAAAACAAATTCCTAAATGTACATATATGAACTTTAAATTTTTACTTAGTAATCTTCTTCAATTGATGGTATACCACTTCTCATTTTTAATCAGAATTCAGAAAAATAAATATGAAACACAGAAACGTGTCAAATTAAACATAGCTTGAACAACTGTTTAATAAATGGCAGTTTCACTATATGGTAAATCAGAAAGTTTTCCCAACCATTATTATTTAATCATATTCATAGATACAAATTACACTTTCATATATTATTTTAATTTATCTGTTTTCAATTATATTTGTTTATTAAATATATTTCAGCTTTCATGAGAAAATAAAAAAACTTTTGTAGCAATATGTCAGGAAAAAGAAGAAAATATGTGTCTCTTGCAAAAAATATAATAATAAAACAAACCTAAAACACATTTATCTCATTTTAATTTTAGATTACATAAGTAAAAAAGGGATATATGAATAGAATTTAAAACATGTAACTATTCAATTTGTTAAAATATCTATAAATTCCTAACTGTTAATATTTGTGACATCTTAAAATTTTTGTTGAGTGGATACTCAGATGAATAATTGGAAGTACTGACACTCCTATGACTCGAGTTACGAACAATAGTGGCTTTGAGGCAACACACTGAGGAGGGTACTTTTTTTTTTTTAATGTTGCTCATTGGGACTCTAGTCTTACAATCTTTTATGTTATTATGTGTTTGCTATGTCTCTATTTTTCCAGTAAGCTTGAGGAGCAATCTTTCATTTTTGTTCATTGTATCCCTCTCTGGTGCTTAGAGCACTGATGAGCACATCACAGACGTTGAATGTAGATTAGCTAAATTCAATTGAAAGTGACTTATAATAGTTCGTTCTAGTTCGTGATTTATGGGGAATATAGCTTTGAAAATACTACATTTTGTCTTAGTACAAAGCCCTTTGTTTCATGAGAATCACAGTGTTGGAAGACATCTTAGCTCTTTGAATCTAACTTCCATTTGGTTTTCCTGCGGTAATTTTTTCATTAAACCATAAACAAAGCCTATATTTGGACACCTGCTTCATGACTTTACACAAACTTTTTAAGTTGTCCATTCTACACTACAAATAGTGTTGTTAGAAATTTTTTATATTTAACTATTTACCAGAAGCTTTTACCATTTGGTCCTAAGTTGCAGGCTTGAGAATGCATTAAGTATAGATATTTTTCAACAGTAGTATTTTAGAATTTTCTATTGAGCAGGAGCCATGTTAATAAATGGACAGGGATTCTGAGATGAATAGACAGTTGCCTCAACTCTGGAAAGTGTTTGTAGTAAATAAAGTGAAAATGCAATATATGTACATATATACACACAAATGTGTATATGTATATGTATGTATACACACACATACAAGTATATATAAGCATACATGTGTATAAGTGTGTATGTAAATATATATCATGTATACACATGCATATATATTTTTCAGGTTATAAAATAATTACATGCTAATAGTAAAAAATAGAAAAATTTGTAATATGATTGAAATGCTTATATATGTATATATTTTTTACATTGTATTCTATTTTTCACATTTTTTAAAACTCTTTATTTTGGAGTAGTTTTACATTCACAAGAAATTGCAAAAATAGTTGAGATGTGCTTAAAAGTAACATTTTGAAGAACTATAATTGTCAAATAAAAAAATGGATGATGGTAAAATACATAAACATCATTCAGATTTCACTAGTTTTGCATACACTTATTTGCATGTGTGTGTGTGTGTGTGTGTGTGTGTGTGTGTGTGTGTGTGTAAGGTCTATACCATTTTATCACATGTGTAGACTTGTATAACTGCATTCAAGATATAAAACTGTTCTATCATCACGAAGATCTGCATGCTTCTCCTTTTTAGT
>CAUYSK010127714.1:0-88207 GCA_963575035.1 Avahi laniger
CAAACCAATCTAAAGACGCCTGTCTGGACTCCTCAGGTTGCGTTCTCCTCCCTAGAGCTGCCGATTGGGCCAGACTGCTGCTCTGCGTACCGGGGCCTGTCCCGACCCAATGAATGGACCGAGGCATGGAGGCTGGGGAGGAGGCCTGGGTTCCCTCGTCTCTGCAACAGGAGCGTGGGCCTCTGTGCTCACCAGGAGACCCTTCTGCACAACAGGCTTCAGTGTTTAGCCGTGTGCGTGTGCGTGTGTGTGTGTGTGTGTGTGTGCGCGCGCCCGTGTCCTTTGAGGGCTCTGAGCACTCAAACGTGGCTAATTCAGACCCCATTTATTCTGAACGTGTAATTTTTTTGACTGGGACTAGGCTGAAGGCTACTTTTGCATAATTCACACAAAAAAGCCTTGATATGCTCGTGAATCGTGTAGCTGTGATGATGAAAGAAGCATTTCCATGGCACCAGGCTGCTGCTCACCAAGTCCCTTTCAGACCCAAGCAGCGTGGACGGAGCCCCCACTCACCCCCAAGCCACCCTGGCTTCCTCTCTGTGTTCTAGGAGACTGTCCCGCACTCCACCGGCCAGCTCACCGACTGGACATTTCCCGCGTCCGTTCCTCCATTCGGTCCCTCGATTACGAGCCAAATGTTCGGAATCGTATTTACTGTGTAGGCACTGTGGCTTTTCATCACAGTTGACTATTCTTTATGTGTGTTGAATCTGTCTGAGGATATTCATGCTTGTTTTGACATTGTCTTCTGTCTCCTCTGTTGGCGCTGTTCCCCTGGGCGCTGGCTGCTATTGGACTTAGACTGCCCGCGTTCCTCCAGCGTCGGGGATTCTCGGATGTCTGCTCACGTTGGTACTCTGGGTCCCCGTCTGCTTCTCCCGGGACTCCTCGAGTCTGGGGCTGTGACTTTTCTCTGCACTGTTCTCCTGTCAGCTCAGTCCCTTCTGCTCCCCGTCTTCCGGGAACTCCTCAACATCTCTGGTTTTCCGACTCCACTCCCTCGCCCTCCCTTCCTGCCCCCTTCTTTCCTTCCTCCCTTCCTCTCTCCCTCCTTCCTTCCTATTTTCAGAGCTGGTATAAATGTCTTCCTCTTCTTCCCCCCTTCCTCCTCTTCCTCTTCCTCCTCTTCCTTCAAAATGTATCATTTCCATAATTGCAAGAGACTTTGGTCGGAGCAGGAAGACGTGGCCATGCTCAAGGTGATTATCTTTGGGCTAGGTCCTCTTGTGTCCCTTTTCACAATCCTCAGAATAATCCACAAGACAAGTGCCACTTCCCTCTTTTTACGGATGAGGAAGTGGAGGGATCCAACGACGTCCTTGGAATGGCACGATGTGTAGGGCACGCTTGAAATCAGCTCCTCTGGGTCCCAGTGCTGTCTTCTTCTCCTCTTCCACCTGTTGGCCTGTCCCAGGCGTCGCGAGAGCCTGGTGGGAATCGTGGTCGGTGTGCACGTGCGTGCACAGGGCAACACGGAAGTGCGCCGTCTGTGGAGCCGGCCCAGGAGGCCTGCCGCGTGCTCTGCAGCAAAGTGATGGCTCAGGCTTTCTCCCCACGCATAAATCTGCCTTCACCTACAGCTGTGCCGGGGTGTGGACTATTCCACTGGTCAGACTGACTCTCCTCCCCCAATAAACCTTAACTCATGATGACTGCACGACATTGTCTGGCTTATTAAATTATTTATTGATGTTTTTTCCAGGCAGCGGTTCTTAATAAAGTAAATTTCTGCCCATAGTTTCTACCGATCATTTGTCAGTAACATATCTATGTTATAATAGTTGTAGCAAATTAGATATCAGTAGATTTAACATACTTGTAGAGTTTCTGTATTTCTTTACAAAAAATACCTTTGGGATGTAATTCACCTATTTAAATTGTACAGTTGAATGATTTTTGTGTGTGTTTATAAAGTTTTATATTCATCAATTAAAAAAAAGTAAATTTCTAATAGAGTAAATGAGTAGTGCAGTCAAGATGTGGCGTCCAGTCTGGAAGCCGCCTCTCAGAAACGCTGGACACAGCCGCAGCTGTACTCACACTGGGACTGACACTTTCCAACAAAGAGGGGAAGTCGGAATGTGTCCTGGGGGCTGGGAAGCCGCTCCTGGGTCCCCTGGAGGCCAGGACTTAAACTTGAACTTGAAGCAGGAGAAAGTTGGAGTCCCTGACGTGCTGGGTGGTGCCCGGTGCAGGTCTGACACCGGTCACGAGCGCATTTCGCAAAGGACCTTGTTCTGAGTTCCTGGGAAAGTGGACTGGGGAGCCGAACACAGGCCCTGGCAGTGAGCCGTGCTGGCCTAGAAGCCACTAGTCCAAGGATGGGGGGAGGAGGCGCATCTGCCTGTGGGGGCAGCCGCAGAGGGGCTGGGGGAGCCGTGATGGAGAGAGAGACTGTCACGGCGTGGGTTGTGACAGGCCCCCGGCCTGTGGGAAGGGCAGGACCCGGGTCCTGGAGCCCAGGAAGGGGGCTGGGTGGGGCTCACATCCAGAAACCTCGTGTGCTCGCACAAGTCCCTGCTGGCCCCGCGGCTGGAAGGGTCTGGGAAGCGGGCATCACCTGAGAGCAGAAGCACGAGGAAGCGGAAGCTGATTCCACTGGGATGAGAGTGTTGTGCCGGGTCTGGGTGTGAGGTGCCAGCATCCTGCCCTCTGGGGACTGGCTTCTCCTGGAACCCCACGCGATGTCTTTGTGGGGCTGGGCTGAATCAGCTGCCAGGTGCAGGTAGAAGGATATAGGTAAGAGGTGGTGCTCTGGGCTGGGTTATAAAGTTTTAAGAAAATCTTTAATATTAATCGGCATCCAAAAAAAGGAATTATTCCGGGCAGGGTGCTGCAAGGCAGATGTGCACACCCGTGGGCACCACTTTCTGGGCTTGAACTCATATTGGAGCGGGGACTCCAGGGATGATGTCTCCCCATGAGACCAGGGGCCAGCCCCCACCCGAACCATGGCAGAGACTCTGTCTCCCCCATCAGTCTGGAGGGTCCCCAAGGGCAGGCGCTGTCTTTCTCCCCTTCCTTTATCCTGCAGATAAGCTGGGCTTTCTCAAGGGAGCGGTTGATGTCTCTTCTGCCAGAGCCGGAGCTTCAGAAGGTCATACGTCTTCACAAGTCTGAGAGCTTCCCAAGGGCAGGAAGTGCTGTCTTCTCTAGGAGCTTTCCCCAAATGAGGAGACTGTGTCACCAACAAAGCAGGGGACCCTTGAGCCCTGGCACCATACTTCTCATTGTGTTTCCTCCGATAGCGCCCAGGACCGAGCCCTGCACGGCGGGTGCTCAGAGCTGCTGACCTCCTGGCACCACCGCAGGGCGCTTGGCGCAGAACTCGAGGCGGCTCCGCCCCCCAGTCACCTGGTCCAGGTGCTTTCCTCAGCCCTACTTAACCCTGGTTAACCTCAGTCTTCCACATCCCCAGGCTCTTCACCGTGCAGATGTCCTCAGGAAAAGGGCGGTGCTCGCAGTTTGTCGAGAGCATGACACACACACACACGCGCACACACACACGCGCACGCACACACGCACACGCACACACACGCACACACACGCACGCACACACGCGCACACACGCACACATGCACACACACGCACACACACGCACACACGCGCACACATGCGCACACACGCACACACACATACACACACGCACACACATGCACGCACACACGCACACACGCACGCACACACAGAGACACACACACGCACACACACACGCACGCACACGCGCGCACACACGCACACATGCACACACACACGCGCACACACACGCACGCACGCACACACACGCACACGCGCACACACACGCACTCACACACACACACGCACACACACACGTGGTTTCAACTTCATCTTCTCCAAACAGAAGGCGTGTGTCCCAGGAGCTTCCCTTGGCCCTGGGAATCACCGAGCTGCCCTCACGTGATTCACCGGTTTGCTAACCACCTTCCCAGAGTTCTTGCCTGTGACGCTGTCACTGATGCCGGGACGAGTCACCCAGAGTCGGGGAGGCTGCCTGCGTGAGCGGCACAGACCGTGCAAAGGAGGCGCGAATCACTGAGCGTCAGGCGTCAGGATTCCGGGCCCCTGAGCTGTGTGACCTTGGACAGGTCACTTGGCCCGTGTGGGCCCCAGTGAGTTTCCAGCCTGGAGACAAACCAGCCCGCCTGCTAGTTGACCTTTCTTTTACCAGACTCCTCCCTTCCCACCTTCACCATCATCCGAGGAGATGGAAAGATGGAAAGCGGGAATGATCCCTTCTCCCAGCGCTCCTTCCAGCCCCGCGTGCCCTCCTTCCCTTTCCCCGCCTCTTTCCTCCTTCCTGCCTCCCTCTCTCCTTTCTTTTTCAGAGGGGAGAGGAAAGCGTACTTCTTTTCCAGGTCCTAGTCCCTGATTTCGCCCTAATAAAACTCAAACAGGGCATATGTTTGCAGTGAGAAAGCTGATGAGCCTCTCTGATGCCGGGTCACACAAGGTACAGCTGCGCCCCGTGTGCCCATCGCCGCCTGACCTGGAAGCCCAGCACCCGCTGGCCGAGACCCCGGGCAGACTCGAGTCCAAACGCCAGCGCTGCTTTTAGCGTTTGACCCTTTGCTGTTCATTCAAGCTCTCGGAACCTCAGTTTCCTCTCTGTTTACCACAAGCTGCGGGCGGGGCCTGGGCGGAAACGCGTTCCGCTGGAAGAACTGCCATGTCACAGACTGCACGCCACTCTGCCTCCTAGCGCGGGGCTGGAAGGAGCCTCGGCGTCACGGGCGCTTCACGGTGGCAGTTAGTGTTCTGCTTTGTGCTCTGCCCGGATGCAGAGCTGTCTCCGTGGAGTTAAGAAAACTGTTCTCTAACTTCAAAGCGAGTGTGTTCCCTGCCTGTAAGTAGTTATTTCTCCTAGGGATGTGTTTGGTGGTGTTTGGGGTGTGTGTTCGCGTGCGTGTGTGCGTCTCCCTGTCTGAGCTGCAGCGCTCAGGAGATGGGAGGTGAAGACCACACCCGAGCAGGAGGGACTTGTGGAAGAGGGTGAGGAGGGACAGCCTGGGCGCGCCGTGCGCAGCCTTGACTGGGCTGCCGGCCTGTCGTGAGAGACGCTATGGGGGCACGATTTGGGACAAGGTGCTGTGCGCTCTTGTCTGGGCTAAAGCCCTATAGGGTGTAGGTTTCTTTCTGAAACAGAAACAGGCTGGCACTGTCAATTGCCTACAGATGACGTTGCTCCCTGGATAAGAGTCAGGGGCAGCTGGAAGGCAGGCCAGGAACCATCCACTCGAGGGCCTGGGCTGGGAGTCGGGTGTGTGCCAGGGGCTGAAGGAGCAGCCACAGCTAACAGCATTTACACGTTTTCCTCTGGGCTGCAATTTCCTTTCCTTGCCTCCAAGCCTTCGTCCAAGGACGCCGACAGTGGGGAGCAGTGAGGGCACAGTGTCCCCTCACTACTGCTGGCAGTGAGATTCGGATGCACGAAGCGCATTTTGAAAAGCCCTCACCTCCGAGAAGGACCCGGGCCTTTTCCTTTACCATAGTGTTGCCTCCTGCCCACCCCTCTGCCTCTCCATCTCCTAAGCCATGCTGTGCACACAGTGAGCACTCAGGAAATGTGTGCTATTCGCGTGGGACCAAGCAACCAGCCCGGCCCAAATGCTGCAGGCCCCCATGGCTCCCCCTTGCCCTCTGGGCCCCCGTATTTCCCAATGCCAGGCTCTCAGCCCTTCCACCATCAGGGTTTTCCTTCTCTGTCTTCCTTTGATTCCTATTTTTCAACTCCGGGGGCCCTGCTTGGACTATTGCAGTAGCCTCCAAGGAGACGGAACTCTGCTCCCTCTCCTGTCTGCTCAGCGGATTGTTGCCAGGAGTTTCTCTGCCGTTCACAGCTTTGATCATGTCCCTGTCCAGCTCCCCACTGAAGACAGGTGGGATCCAGACTTCCCAGCCCGGACTTCCACAATCCAACGTCAGCCTACGTTCCTCTCCTGCCTGAGCCTGAAGGAGCACCAGCCAGCTCAGTCCGCTTGCCAGTCTTCTCTTTGCCCTCGCATCTGGAACCTCTGCCAGCGAAACCTTTCCTTAAGGAGCAGCTCCGATGCCAGCTCCTCCACGTCACCTCCTCCAACCCTGTCAGCGTGAAGGGGTTTCTCTGCTTCCGAACTCCACATTCCAGTCTCTTGGCCTTGCCACGCACCGCTGGTTGGTGCTGTGTGCACGCCGTCCTTCCTCAAGCTCAGAAGCAGGGCCTGTGACTTAGTCACCTTGGTCTCCCCAGTGCCCAGGGCACATATTTGCTCAGAATAGGGGCTCAATAAATGTTTGTTTAATGAACAAATACATAACTCTAACTCAACGCCCTGCTTTTTTGCAGTGACACCCAAGTCATCCCAGGCGAAAAGCCCATTTGCCTTTCTGATATTACCTCTCACCCTTGGTCGAAGTTAGAATAAAAGCCTTGTGGATTCAGACCTGAGCTGCCGTACGGTATCTGGCACCATTAAGAGCTGAGGTTGGGAGTGCCTCACAGTTGAATGCCACGGGTCTGAGATGTCGACAGTGTAGCCTGCCAGGTAGGATAATGTCTGGCTTTGAGGTATGTGTTAACCTGCCCTCTGGCTTCACATACCCTGTGCCCTGGGTCAGTGTCTGCCCCTCTGTTTCAACCCTTCTCCGGACCACTGGGCCTTTGATCTTGGTTGTGTTCCCTTCTTGCTTTTATTGTCCATCTCTTATCTACTAGGGTGCTTTGGGTACAAGCAACAGAAACCGCTCTGGCTAATATGCACATAAAAGTTTTCTGGAAGCACCTGGCAGAGCTCATGGACTGAATGGAGCACGGAGGGATTGGAACCGAGAGTGTATATGGGGTGGGGTGTGGGTCTCAGAAACAGGAGCTACCGATGAAAGGACAGGTGCTCGCGGGGCCACCATTGCTGCCGCTGCCAGTGCGCGCTGACCACTTTTAGTCCTGTTGGTCTGCTCCAGAGTCAAATTCCAGGTGGGATCCAAGTGGGCCTAGAATGTGCTTCTGTTCTGCCATCCCCTGCTCTGCCTCTGACCCTTTGCTGGCTTCCGTCTACCCTCCCCGTCCCTCCCATGGCCCGATACCTACCCAGGCCTGCATCAGGTGCCCTGCAAGGGGTTTCCAGTGTCGCCTCCCCCAGGGGGCGAGACTTCTGCCTAGCCCAGGTGACACAGCAGCAGTAGGACGATTAGCCACCAAGGGAACTGTCCTGCTTACCCGTCATTGTAGAAAGTAAACGATTTCCTTGTTTAGCCAAGATTAGAGGTCTCCAGTGGCCAATGCATAAAGCAAGTTTGGGTTTGGGTTCAATGAGTGACTTTGCATCACAAGCCTTGTATTTCCTTTGCTGTGGCATGAAACGCATACATAGGTCCATTCGGAAAACTCACAGTGATTTGTTCTTACACTAGAAATGCAAACCTTAGGATGATTCACTAATTAGCTAATTGTCCCTCCTTCCTGGGCATTAGCAAAGCCATCTTAGGCACCACAGATATATTCAAATTGTTGATCCCAGTTGTTGCAATACCAACAGAAGCTTCCTGGGAAACAGGCCTGAGCAGAAGTCATAAACACAGTGTTCTTAATTTCTACCCGTTGGACTTGTGGGTTCGCTTAATGCTAGCTTTCTCCCTAATGACAGGCAAGGGAATATCAGCTAGAAATTTCATAATCAGAGTGTTTGTCTCATTTGCTATTTTTAAGCACCACAGACTTTGCCTGAAACCGAGGGTGTGCACTGGTCCGGCAAACGCTGCTGGAGAGCGCGGACTGAGGTTCCCGTCCGCAAAGGTGCAATGAGGGGACCAAGAGCGGGCGTAAATAATGGATTAAGAGTGGCTCCGGTGAGAGCCTATTCGCCCGGCAGCCTCCAAATGAAAGCTCGCAGCGATGACTCATTGGATAATAGTAAATATGATGGGCTCGTAAAACCGCTCGTTCCCACGGGGGCTGTTCAGGGGCCTTTGTCTGGTCTCGAGCTTGTTATGCGAGGAAGCTACCAATTGAAGCCGCCCTTCCCCCAGCCAAGACGTGGCTCCCGGTCAGAGAGTTATTTGGACTATTTGCAAAGTGCAGATGGCACAGGGAGGGGGACTCGCCCCCCAGGGGACATTCCTCTGCCCCTCTGCCTGTGCCGTGGCCTGGCGCCAGCTCCGGACTGGTCCCTGTGGAGACTTGGATGCTATGTGGCCTTCATTAAGGGGAAGGCAGAGACCTCGGCCCCCAGGAGCCGGAAACAGATAGGAGACACGGCCTTGACATGAAGTCGGGATTCCGGGTCCAACCTGGGAGACAAATAAAGAACGTAAACACGTCTTCTCTCTACCACCCTAAGCATGTCCAGCCAGGGTGTGACTGACACTAACAACAGAGAGAACGTGCATTTGTGGGACGTCGTTGCTGTGGAGGGGTTGCCTGCAAACAGGGGGCAGCCTGGGGGCGGAGGCCTCGAGTTGGCTCTTCGGGGTCTCAGAGGGCTTCCCCGGGACCCGCGAGGGGACGCACAAGCAGAGCGAGTCGAGAGATTGCCTCGGTGTCTGAAAACGGCGTGGAGTGGGGTACGGGAATATACTCATCCACTCCCTGCTTCTCCTTCTGCCACCTGCCATTCCTTCACGTCCTAGGCGTAGATTGGACACCGATTTGTGATACGAAGTAGAAGGAATGGGTCAGACCTCTCTTCGCAAGTGGGCCGGATGCCCTAAGATTCAGGTTCTTAACTCAAATTCCTCAAGTGCCGGAGTAAGTGATAAAGAGGGAATTAGCGTCAGCTCCGCTCCCAGACCACATAGGCGAAGGGTGGGGCGTGGCGACCAGAATGTATTAAGTTCATACCACATTCCAGGTATTGGGCTCGATACTTTGTGGGAGAACTCTGGACGAGGAGGCAGGGATTCAGTGACTGTGTTACCCTGGGCAAGTCACTTACCCTCTCTGGTCTTCAGTTTCCATAGCAAATTGCAATAATATCTACCCTTACTACCTCCACAGGGCTGTGATGAAATGAATTAATGAATTAATTAACTGAGTAACTAATTCATGTACCCATTCAGCAAACACTCGCCCATGGCCCCTTGATGCCAGGCACCGTGCTAGGTGCTGAAGAAAGACGACTGGGACCAGGCTTGCCCTTGAGTGGCCCCCGGCCTCACGTGGGAGGCAAACGCGCTAATGCGATGGTGTGGTACGTGGCATCCACCAACGTGGAGCGAGTGAGTACTCTGAGAGCTTGGGGCACAGAGCGCTTCCGAGGGAAGGTGGGGAGGGGTGGGAGAGGCATCGCCGCTTTCCACGCCTGGGGGAGGTTGAAGAGGGGCATCAGTTCAGACGTTATCATCGTCGTGAGGACAGACGAGCAGAATGCGGTAGAGGGGCCCTGCCAGCCGCAGAGATGTTGCCAAAATCTGCGCAAAGCCCCGGAGTCACGAATATCGCCAGGGCACTGGCACCGGGCTTTTTGCCTGGGTCGTTTTCCAAAAGGAAGCAAACTCTTGATCACTTTAATTGTCATTGCACCTGATCAGAGGGGAACAAGGAAGGGAGCTGAGATGTTCCTGAACCAGGCTCTTGTTCCCACCCACTCAATGGTCTCTTTCCCCACACCAGCTTTGCAGGGCCTGAGCTTTAAATGCGGGACTCAGCAGAATTGCAACTGATTGCAGACCTTGGGGTTTGAGGGTGACCAGCAAACAGTGAAAATCGAGAATAGTAAATCTGCAAATAACAAGGGTCAACTGTCTTCTAAGGATGCATCTTCTTGTGACACACAGCCTCGATGCTGCAATCCCTAGGGGCTGGGGTAGAGAGGGTTTGTGTTTTTTCCCTCTCTGTCTGGCTCTTCCCCTTAGAACCTTACACACTGTGCATACTTGGGAAATATCGATGGCATTTGCATTGAGCAATGGTTTTTCTTTGCCTCTCGCTAGCTGACGGGTGGGCTGGGGTCTTGAAGGCGCCCCCCATGGTAACTGGGAGCCTGCCCTGACTGCGTGCCTGGCACACAGAGTGATGGAAATCAGTGGCCTGAAACATACCCCTGGCTCCTCTCTGTGTGACCGAGGGCTGGTGACCTCATCTCTCTGAGCCTCGGCGTCTCCTCTGTGAAATGGGAATAATAATAGTACCAGCCTCATAACGTTGCTGCGAAGATACCACGAGACATTTGTGAAGTGCATGGAACACTGTCTGGCACGTCAGACGTGGTCAGTAAGTCACGCTAGCTGCTTTGCTGCTGACGAGGGTGACGACGAAGGTGGTGAAGCATAGCACGCTGTGTTGCTCCCTGCTGCCTCCCAACCTGCTCGGTACCTGTGCTCCTCTGAGACCTCCCCTGCAGGGGGCGTCCTGCCTGGTGCTGACCACCTGCTCCTCTATGCTGTTTTCTGGGATCCCAGCGTCCTACCTGCGCTGGTGCCCCGGTCTGCGGGGACACTGCCCTGCACTGCCCTGACTCGCCTGTGTGTGACTAGCCCCTGCCATCTGTTGCCACTCAGACCCACAGCTCCACTTGCCTCATTCACTGCCCCTTGTTACCAGCATCCGATTTCATCCCTACGCACCGGATGCTCCTGGTCGACCTCGCCCACACATCCCTTCCCCAACAGGAAACCCAACTAACTGATGTATCTGTTGCCTTGTTCTTCCTCAGCCTCGATTTTGTCTTGGGAGGACTGGCCAGGAGACCGTCCATGGCCATGCCTGTCCTCGCCTGGCCAGGAAAACGCCACGCAGAGTCCCTGACACCAGCGATGCTGGAGGGCTGATTGCTTGGTTCGCTATATAACAGTGAAAACTGGAGGACAAAGTCCAAATCCAGCACTTTCTGGATCCAGCCAGGGTCCCTTTTCTTTCCACCAAGTTAAAGGAAGAGAAGAGCCCAGAGAAAGTTGGACTTTTGATCTCAATTGTTGATTTGAAAAAGCTCACCCCCAACCCCCACAGCGTGGGTTCAAAGACCAAATGCTGTGAGGCTGAGTTTGGGGAGCAGAGAAATAAATTGTTACTATCACAGGTGAAGCAATTATCATAAATCTATTTTTAATCTCTTTTTCCTTTTAAAATAATCGAGGCTGTCTTTTCAGAAGGGGAAGAATCCAGGCTTTGATATGAGGAAAGGTGCAAAAAGCTCCTCTTCTTTTAGCTGAAAATGCTAATTGAGCAGTCACTTATTTTTTTTAACCTTCATTAACTGCATTAGCCTGCATTAACACCTTTTAAAACCTCTTGAAAATTGTGTTCAATTCACTTTCTTTAATCTCTTCTTTTCCAGGAGTGTGGAATCACTTTGATCCTCATCTTCATCTTTTCCTTGATGACAACTTTGGATTTAATTTGTATTTGGGAATTGAGATGCAAATTTGCAATTACCCACAGTCCCCCGCTCCTCGTGCTCTGCCGGGGTGGCGGGAGCGACATTAACACTGACTGCTGTGTGTGTTCCCGGCCAGAGCGTCGCTCGCAGCCCCTCCCAGGTCCCCCGGGTGGGCGGCGGACAGTTTACTCTGCTCCCGCAGGCTCTGAGCGACTCAAGGAGAGTTGTATATAGTGTTCAGGGCCGTGCCCGTACGGATAAACCTTCATCCAGGGGTAGAAACAGTCTTTTCGGTTTCCAAATTTTATAAGGAGTCTTTCTTGTCTCCTGAGCGTGGTATTTCTTTGTCCTTTGCCACAGTGTCTTAATGTTGGGGAAAACCCTGTGGAAATTTTCAGGAGAAGAAAGACGTAAAGCTAGTTTGTTCCTCGTTAAGTCAAACAGAGAACTGCCACGTGACCCAGCAATTCCACTCCTGGTGTGTCCCCAGCAAGAATTGCAAACAGGCGTTCAACAAATCCGGTGCATGCACGTTCGGAGCAGCGCTATTCACAACAGCCAAAAGTCGGAAACAACCCAATGCCCATCGTCTGATGCATGGATAAACAAATGCATATCCACACAGCAGGATATTATTCAGCCTCAAAAAGGAATGAAGTGCTGATAGACACTGCAACATGGATGAACCTCAGAAACGTCATTCTAAGTGAAAGAAGCCAGGCACGAAATTCCACGCAGCATATGATTCCTTTTATATGGAATGTCCGGAGTCAGCAAATCCATAGAGACAGAAAGTAGATTAATGGCTGCTGGGAGTCGGGGGCGGAGAGGAATGCGGGCTGTCTGCTTCATGGTGTGGGTTTCCTTTTGGGGTGATGAAAGTGTTCTGGAACTAGATGGTGGTGATGGTTGCCTGACACTGTGAATGCGTGAAGCATCACTTATGGTGAATTTTATTTTATGTAATAAAGTACGATGTTGGTTTTTCCAAAGGGAACTGGGTTTGGCCCCAAGATAACATGAATACTAGGTCTAGGCCTATGGGATGTGGGGAGACGCGAGGAAGGCGGAAGAGTAGAACAAGAACGGCCTTTGCGATTCGACAGACCAGGGTCAGGCTGTCAACTCCACTTCTTCCCGCCTGGGCACACGTGGGCACGTTACACCCGGCCTCGGGAGGCTGGCCTCGGCTTCCTCATCTGCAAAATGGGAATGATAATACCTATGCCCATGCCGTCACTGGGAGGCTGAAGGGAGATGGCATGGTTAATTTTCCTGGCACACGTGGGGCCTCGATGAGAAAACTGCCCACCTTCCCTTCTGTGTCAGCAAAGGTGTTTATTTTTATTGCAAGCAACAGAAACCTATCGTGGTGGATTCAAGTAAAGTAAGAAACTTTAGTGAGGACTCTTGGGGCATTCCAGAAATCAAAGGAGAGTTTCCTTGAGGAGGGAAGAGACCAGGCTGTTCTGGGCCCCCGCAGCCTCCAGCTGGCGAGACCTGACTCTGCCCCATCGTGCCCTGATCACCTGCGTCTCCCAGTTCCCTTTTACTCCGCCAGGGGAGAGGGTCTGATTGGCCCCGATCAGGGTGTGTGTGAGGTCCTTGCCCATGGGCTTGGGGCATCCTGCTGCTCCTGGGGGCCCAGGCCTATATCCATCAAGGGCTGTGCCCGGGGAATGGGAGTCCTGGGGCAGCCACTCCACTGGTGCCCACGACACCGTGCCTTCGTGGCTGGCGCTGGGCAGGGGTGAGGAGAACCAGGACGTGCAGGGGAGGGAGAGGGGAGCCTGGTGGCAAGCCTGGCCTTCCTCTGGCCTGCCTGACGTCACCTCCTCCACCCCTCCCGTAACCAAAGATGCAGCTTCAAGCATCCTCAGAGCTCCGCGCTGTGGCTCTCCCAGTTCTCCTTTCGCTTCTCACCACAAACTGAGACTCATGGAACTTCTCGTGCTCAGCTCTAATTTCACCTCCTCCTCGAAGCCCTCCCTGGTTTACCCCCCGCCACTACTAAATTTTATCTCCTTCCGTGTTTCCCTCTCCCTGTACCGTGCACCTGGCTCTGAGCACAGACGCGTGGTCGCTGCCTCTCATGTTCACCTCCTCACAGCGCATGTGAGCGCATGTTCTCTGCTGTCCTGCCGTGTGGGCCACTCACGTGCAGCCTGCTGGCACCAGCACAGTGCTCAGTGGTGCAGAGGTGTGCTTAGGAGTCCACGGTGGCCGACAGGGGACAGAGGAGCCCCCTACAGGGCATGGGCGAGAACTGGGTGGAGAAGGACCTCGTCCATCGTGGCTCGGGCCGCAGGAAGAAGATTATCCTGCAGGGCCACGGGCTCCTGTCACGAGAGACCTGTGTGCACGCAGAGCAGCAGGGCTTCGTGGGAAGATCTCACCCTAAGGGACAGAAGGGGGTCGGTGCGCAAGCATGACCCTGTTCACTGCTCAGACCAATGGGAAAAGCCCCACTTCAACCCCGCCGGGGTTGGGATCCCCTCTGGAGAGAGGACCTGCACCGGGCGGCTCAGCTCTGTCTGGATCTCACATGCTCCCTTTACTGGCTGAGAGCAAGCCTTTTAACCTCAGTTTTCTCTTCAGCAAATGGGCATGAAAACACCTATTTTGCAGGGTTGTTGAGCCAATGAAAGATAATAAATTCACAGCACCTCGCCCTGCATAGCACACACTGGCTGCTCAGTGAGTAGAAGGGACTGATGTGACCTAGCGCTGGAGGGCGTGGGCAGGAGCTCCTGGAGTTGGAGGAGTCCGGAGGAGTCCGTGAGTCACTGCACAGGCCTTGGGGTTCCGTGGCCCTCCTGGCAGCCGGCTTTTCCTGGCTGCTTTGGGTGCGCTGAACATCTCCCAGGAGGCAGGGAGGAGGCACGAGAACCCTGTGTGCTCTGGGCTGATGGCACGTGGACGCATTTGGAGAAGGCAGCTGCCCCCGTGTCCAAGCCAGGCTGGCCTGTCCAGGCACGAACCGAGGCTGACGAGTGGGGAAAGGCAAACCTTCCCAGCGAGGGGCCGCCCCTGCTTGTTCCACAAGTGTCTGCTCCTGCTCTGCCCCGCCAAGTGGTAAAGACGCGTGGTGCGTCATCTCGGGGGAATCCCTCACCCTCAGAGCTCACGGACTTCTGCAGTGGCTGATGGGCAGGGAGGGTGTTTTTCTTTCGGAGACTCTGAGGGGTGAAGGAGGTGGTAAGCCAAGTGCACTGATTCCAGACCCTTGCAGATGACACACTCTGTCCTTTGGTGGAAGAGCACAGACCGAGGGGGCTAGTCGAAGGAAGCCCCACTCAGTGAAAGACACTCGGCTTAGAAAGGACTGGTTTAGGTGCCAGTTGGGGTCTGGAGGCAGGGGAAAGCCTGGCTGGAGAAAAGGTCCCTGGCGAGCTGTGAGCGAGGGAGAGGCCTGTTGGAGAGAAGCTGGGAAGGGGGGTGCCTACTCAGGAATGGGGAACGTGCTCGCGTTTTCATGTCTTTCTCTGTTTCTGTCGCCTCCTCTCTGCCTCTCTCCATCATCCCCAAACCAACTCCTCTGTGGGCTCGGAGTTATCAGCCCCGCCATCTGTGCCCCTGCCGGGGGCAGACTTCCTGGACAGGTGGTTTGCAGGTGAAGCTGGTTCCCAGTTAGAGCCCCGCTTCACGCTGGGATTTCCAGCAAGCCTGTCCTGTCTGCATGCTCTGTTTGCATGCATGAAGGGGCAGCCGGAGAGGGCAGGGGTGGAGGTGCCTGGGTGGGAGTCTGGGTGTGCTCGTGCATCTGTGAGTACGTGTGTGCACATGCTTAACTATCCCTGAGCGCATCTTTGTGCATATGGGCTTGTGCATACATGCACACGACAGGAAAGTTGGGGCTCAGTATATTTTTCAGGAACATGGCTAGGGATTTGGCGTTATAGCTCCCAAGACAGACAGACTGATTTTGCTGCTTCAGTTGTGGATGGCATCTGCTCTTTTCCAAGCTACAGGTGGAGAAGTCTCTGCCCAGAGAAGACTAGAGAGAGTGGGAAGTCCTCCTAGCACTGCACAGACTCCCCTTGGTGGGAGCACCTCCGGCATTGGAGCAATGGGGCCTCTGCAGCTCTTGGCCTCGGGAGGTCCCCACTTGTCTTGCTGCCACTTCCAGCCTGAGCCCACTCTGGGTTCTCCGAGGGAGGCCGAGACAGTCCAGCCTTCGGGAAGACTGTCTTCAGGGCCAGGGGCAAGAGAGTTGGAACCACGAGGACAGCATGGAGTGTATCCAAGGTGGAAATCTGAGCTGCTGAATGATGCCACATTACCCACCAGGTGAGAGTAACCATGGACATGACGAATGCACAACCTGCGTGACCAGCAGCAACATGATGTTGCTTCCCTGAGTATTTACTGCAAGGTGGGTGACTGGGAGTCGGATCAGTCCCACCTTTTTTGGAAGGGTCAGTAAATTTTAAAATTGTTGAATTCATTGCCCACTTACGAAAATAATATCTAAAACTCATGTTTTGTCTTCTCTTGAAAATTGGAAGATTTAGCAATATTGGTTCTGCACATTTCTCATGAGGCAATATTGGTCCAAATCGGGTGCAGGAGCCCTCGCTAGCCAGGACGTGTGCTCTCTGTTCCCCTGCAGCCCCTAAACTATTGTTTCTTTTATTCCTCATTTGCATGGAAATATTTTTGTGTTCCCATGTCCCTATCAAAAAAGTAGTGAAATGAAAGCCACATTGGGCCCAGAGAGAAGGGGGATACTTATTTTCACTCTCTCTCAAAAAGCAAAGTGCCAAGGGACAGGATAAGCATAGTATGCATCCCTGGAAGGTAAATTTTTCTAGAAGCTTTCACTATTAAACCAGACATGGCAGAAAGTTAAATGCCATGAATTTTTCAGATGATAATCTGTAGGGCTTTCACAATTACAAGGAGCCCTTCGGTCATACCCATCCCATGAAAGTATGCGTTCATTTCCATCCAAGATGTATTTTCACGGAAAGGTCTGGGGAACTCTGGGTTAGACGTGGGGGCTGCTGAGAGGTAAACCCAGGTATAGACTTCCGACTCCAAGCCAATAACTTCCCTGCTAGATCTTAGAGCTGTTCTCAGGGCAAAGCTATGCCATTGTTGTGCTTCTAAGTTTTTGAATTCCAGCTGGAAAACCGAGACGTAGGAGACAGACACACAGCGTCCACGAGGACGACCGTGACTCAGTAAGCCACCGAACGCCAGCTGCTGCTTCCCAGAAGACACTTTTTAATGTGACACAGGAAGTGTCAGGAAATCACTGGCTCTACTGTTGCTCAGGAAGGAGGTGGGGATCACTCCAGGTCACGGTCAGCCTACGCAGTTGTTCTTTTGCTTGTTAAAAAGCCCAGGCTGTCTGCAAAATCTCTTTCCATGCCTACGTAGGCAAAGCAGTGGAGGTTCAAAAAATACCTTGGTGTCTAGTCCAGGCTTTACCTACTAGCTAGTGATTCTGGGTACATTGTTTAAGCTTTTAAGCTTTAGTTTTCTTATCTTTAAAATGGGACTAATTATCACTTCTCAGCCTTCTGGCTAAGATCATGTGTAAAATGGGACCAATTAATAACACTTTCCTTAAAGCACTATTTGTTAAATTTGATGAGGCCTTAGTTAGTCCAGTCCTAAAACATGGCAGACACTCAATAAATGTTAATTATTATTTTTAAAATTAATGAAGGTACAAAAACCTGTTACAGCAAATAAGAGAAATATAAACAAAATCTCAGAATTATTGTCTGGAAATACTTGAGAAAATGAATAAAAAATTGTAAACCAATAAACAAACAATCATTGACAGCGACCACACGAGGAAAAGGCATCTTCGGTGCCATAAATGTTAACATTGATCGTTAAAGAACCAGAATAAAAGATTCTGGAGTGGGGTGATGTAGCACAGCCAGGCTCCTCATTAAGCAGATAAAAATCCAGATTTTTTTTTCAACGAGACTCTCGAATCTGGAGAAATGTGGAACAACAGGGGCTGCATCCCTGTCCTCTTCCGCCTTGGCGTGGTGGGGAGGCTGCAGGGCATTTGGGGGTGGCAGCGAGTAACGGGGTGACCTTTCTAACAGAAATGAAGACTTTGGGCTACATTCTGAACTGGGGAAGGTCCACAGCCTGGGATATTCCCCGTGGCGATGAAATACACCCTCAAAGCCGGTGGAACGAACCCCGGGGCAGGGTGTTTCTTTAACAAACTCTGGAAGGGAAAGCAGAGCCCAGGTATTGCAGCAAGGAGTCCTTAACAGACGGAGCCTGTCCCCACCCTGCCTGCGACTCCCAGCCCTCAGGAGGAAGAAACCGGGCTGGAAATGAACTCCCCTGGCCTCAGTCAAAGCCAAAGCAGCTCAAAGCCAAAACAATCTGATCTCAGGCGTGATCAGGAGAGGAAAAGCACCCTCCCTGTGTCAGCGATCAGAAGGCAGACTATTCAGACAAAAGAAAAATAAACAGGTAGCGCCCAGCAACTGCGCAAGCACATCATAGCCAGCAGAAAGTGGCTAACCCGGAAGAGAAGATACTCGTGGCACAGAAAGAGATTCTTCACTACTGCTTGTCCTGCTTCACAGGACAAGCTCACAAACGCCCGGATCCCAGCTCTGGGTTATGGGAGCAAATAACAGATCGGAATGGAGACTGCAGAGCTAAACGAGTGCACTGAGGACCCAAACCTTCACGTGTGCTAAATACGTTAGAAAGGCTGAGTAGGAATCAACATAGTTGACCACAGATGAAATCGAAATTACTGACACGGAGGAGAGCTTGGTAGGTGAGAAAGACGAGGTTCCAGGAATCAGAAAGGAGACAGGGATGCTGCGGTGTGAGGGTAACAGGCCTTGCCTGAACTCAAGAACCCAGCACAGGGTAAAGAAGATGTTCTCAAAGATGGACCAGGTAACTTCCCTGAAATGAAGAACGAAGTAATTCTGCAGATCCAAAGTGCCTGCGGTGTTCCAGGAAAATGTGATCGTAAATACTCACCGTTGAACAGAGCCTAGGTAGGCCCTTACACTTCCAGGGTAAAGGAAAAAGATATCATCAGCTATCAAGGAAGCAAAGCAAAGCACCTACAAGCGTTGTGGGGGAAAATCAGGCTGAGCTAAGGCTTTCTCCATAGCAATTATCAATTCCCAAAGACCATAAGATAGTGTCTCTGAAGCTCAGGGTGAAGGGGAACAGAGGGTCCCCCAGGGATGTCACGCACAGGCACGCAATGACCCACCTGTAAAGACGAGGCAGACACATTCTCAAACACAGGAGAACCCACGGCCCATCATGCACTCAGGTGGGGCACCGCTGGATGAGGACATCCGGCCAAACAATTATGTATAACAGCAAAGAATTAGAGAACTAAGAAGGACTGGTGGTGCCCATAGAATCCATTAAAAAATAAAATTCCAACAACGATGAGAGATATGGTTATGAAACATGAGCATTTTAAACCTCAGTAACAGAATATAATTAATAAAAATAGAAATATAAAAGCAGATATGGAAATAGCAATGTCTTCATATAGAGTGGAGGATCAATTGATATTGCTTATGATCCAAAATGATTGTAACATATAATGCTTTTCATAATCTTTTTAGTTAACCTTACCATAATATTTTTACAATATTTTTTAAGGTAAAGAAACATTAAAAATTTAACAATTCCTTCAGTTTCATTTCACTTCCTTTTTCTTCTGATAAATTCATATAAAATTAAATTTAATACCTTTTATTACACTAGCATATGTAGTATCATTCCATTTTTATTAAAGTATTTCTGATTTTCTCTCTACACGTGTTCAAT
This sequence comes from Avahi laniger, assembly GCA_963575035.1. NCBI lineage: Eukaryota > Metazoa > Chordata > Mammalia > Primates > Indriidae > Avahi > Avahi laniger. The sequence goes on from CAUYSK010127714.1 coordinate 19,107, forward strand.
TATTTGGCTTTCTGTCCAAATAAATGCAGAGATGGTTCTTAGCAGAGATATTTCCCTAATGTTCACAATGGTCCTTCTGGGTGATAGTTAACTTTTTTTTTTTTTTTTTTTTGAGACAGAGTCTCACTCTGTTGCCTGGGCTAGAGTGCCATGGCGTCAGCCTAGCTCACAGCAACCTCAAACTCCTGGGTTCAAGCGATCCTCCTGCCTCAGCCTCCCGAGTAGCTGGGACTACAGGCATGTGCCACCATGTCCGGCTAATTTTTTCTATATATTTTTAGTTGTCCGATTAATTTCTTTCTATTTTTAGTAGAGACGGGGTCTTGCTCTTGCTCAGGCTGGTTTCGAACTCCTGAGTTCAATCAATCCGCCCTCCTCGGCCTCCCAGAGTGCTAGGATTACAGGCGTGAGCCACCACGCCCAGCCTATAGTTAACTTTTGCTTTGTGCTTTTCTACATTGTTTAAGTTCTTTATACTGAACATATATTTTAAAAACAAAACCTATAAACTGATTTTTTTTTCGTTTTTGTTAATTGTAAAGTAAAAACCCTGAAAACAGTTATGCCAAGGAGTTAACGGTGTTTAATTCTGGGTGTCAGCGGGAGTAGGATACTTTCTTTTCTCGGTAGTATTTCTTTTCCTGCATTTTTCAAATTGTTACAAATGAGAAATTCTGAATTTAATAAAGCAATTCAAACAAAGAAGCAGCAGCAGGCATTTTGCACACTCAGAGGGAAAGCAAACCATCCGAATTCTTGATATTGATTAAGGCCGTGGAAGTGACAGGAACAGGGCTGGCCAGTGCCGGAGTCCCCCGGGTGAGACCGCAATGTCAAGGCCCATCTGCCAGCAACACCGAGGCTGGGATTTCTCTGATGCGAAACGGCGACCATTCTGGCAAAGACTGGCATAGAGTGAGATAGATAGATAGACAGATAGATATGTAGATAGATAGGAGATGGATGGGTGGCTGGGTCGGTGCAATGGGGTCCAGAGGTGGACCCCAGGTGAGAAGGAGCCAGATGAGGAATGAGAGTCTGGGCTGGAGCAGTGTTCCCATTGCTACGTTTGGCAAAGGGTTTCTCCATTTTCCGTGTATTTAATGGAGTATCTGATAGATACTGGATTTTAAAATGAAGGTGGGGCTGGAAAACTGTCCCTGGGGCCTGGAAACATTGGACGCCATCCAGGATGGAGATTAGAATTCATCATCTGAGCGGTCTGGGAAGGGCCCATTTGGTGAGACTAAGTCAGGGCAGCAAGTACCTGCCTGTTTTTCTTGAGGAATCTCTAAAACAAGTAACGTGCTCCCGGAGCGGAGGCTGCAGCCCGCAGTGTGTCCTGTTCAGAACATACCAGTGCCTGGGTCGTTAGCAGAGCCTGATCTTGTGGCGTTAGAGTCCTACCTGCACTCACGCCCCGCCCCCGAATCAGGGTTTACGATACTCCACGTTGGGAAATCACTGCTCGTGCACTGGCTCGTTTTTACTCTCCTTTCTCAAATTTTCTCCAAGGAGACCTGGAGCCAAGACTGAACGAGGCCAGAAGAGGAGAGCAAGCCACATCCTCCCTTCCCCTCACCTGGGTGACCGTGCCCGGGCCTGGGCCTGGGCCGGCCGCTGTACCTCCCCCACTCGATAGGAATCACTTTGATGGTCGGGTCCGGGCCTAGAAGTCAGATGGCACCTGGTGGTGGCCTGGGATTTCTCCTAAGGAAAGGGATACCCTGGGAGCAGGGAAGAAGGCCACCGTGTACGGGGGAGGGAGGCATTCCTCCTCCTTCTGGGGCCAGAAGGAGCGTTCTGTGAAGCGTGCTGGCTCCTGGGGACAGAGCTGCTGCCCTCCACGTGGAGCCCGCGAGGAGCTGCGTGGACAGTCTGAGGCCAGGTTTTGGGATATGAGCTTTAAGACTAGCAACTTCTGGCAGCAGTTGTGAATTAATTTCCATGTTGTACATACGTCACTCCTAAGCCTTCAGGAGGATTGTGTTAACACACCAGCTCAGTCCTGGCTGAGTTTGAGGGTGGAGACATCAGCTCGTGTTCAGGGCTGAGATGAAACAGTAATGGGCGGTGGATGCAGTGGCCTGGTGGATCAAACTGTGACCCAGTAGGAGGGGACCGCCCTGTAGTGGAGCTGCGGCCTGGGACCAAATGGCTGGGGGTGGAGGAAATGAGAAGCAATGCGAGCATCCTGTTGGTCCCATTGAGCATGCTCATAGCCCACGAGGGGCTCAGATACGCCGGGGAACATTGGCCTCCCCGCTGCCATGGGAGATGGCTGCTTGGACGGCTGTGATTGGGTTATTAAAGGAAAGGTGACCCTTGAAATCTGGAGGGTTGGAGGCATTTGGGCTCTTGTAAGAGCACTTAGGTAGAGGATGTATCTGTCGGTTCTCATTTCACAGACAGTGCTCAGCTCTTCTCACTTGATCGTTTGGGGGTCGCTCTAAACCCCTGAATTTAAAGGCACTTTCTGACATTGCTGTAGGGAGGGCCCTGAGCCAGCTGCAGCCAATGACCAGGGCAGCCAAGATTCCCCAGCAGGAGGGGGGTGGGTGAGGATCCCTTAGAGCACGGGCTGGGTGCGGTGTGTTCCTGCCTGGGAGCCCCCCTGCTCACACAGGAGCCTGCCGGGTTGCCGTGCCCCCACGGTTTTCAGTTCTCTGTCTCAGCTGGGCTTTCACGCGTCAACCTTATTTTTCAGACAAAGTAAGTAGGCAGGAATCGTTCCGGAAACTGCAATTTTCCCATTCTCCACTTCACCACCTGCAATGCAGCTTGTAGAAAATAGATTTTTTTTCCTCTTTCTTCACCCCATCTCGCCCTACTCAGCACCCATCATCTTTGTTTTTTGAAAAAGAAAAAAAACCTGATTCTCTTATTTCTTTTCTAACATAGCTAATATATGCTCACTGTAGAAACTTGAGCCCGTTTAACTTGGAGGACTGTAAGCCTGCATACACCTGCTAGGCATTGCAGCTGAGGTGCTTTGTCTTTGTGTGGCCCAATAAAGGAAAAGCCCTCACAGTGCTGTGAGCGCCATGATCTTGGGGCCAGGAGCGCGGAGGTGCGGCCACTGGGGGGTGCTCAAGTCTCTGGGCTACGCCGACAGTGGCCTGGCTTGGCAAGAAGAGGGCGCTGTGGAGCCAGGGACGCAGCGTGGTAACTTGGGCAGGGCCAGCGCCGCCTTCAAGGATTCACCTTGGATGATCCACCTGGTTTGCTGCCAACCACCGAGGGTGCCCCACCAGCAAATTCTACCCTCTTGTGAACCCACATCACGAGCACACTGGGCAAGACAGCGGATAGGGCGCCTTAAAAACACGATCACATTGAATCTTTACAATAACCCTGGAAGAGATATTCTTATTCCTATTTTACAGGTGGGAGCAAACTGAGGTTTAGGAAGGATAAAGAACTCATCCAAGGTCAAGATTATCCATCTGGCAAGGAGTGGAGCTGAGAATCTCAACTCACAGCACTAACCCCAGAGCCCAAGCCAGGAACCACTTCTTTGTGTTGTCCCCAGGGCTGGGCTGAGAAAATATCATCCGTCCCACTGGGGGTCTCCGGGGGAAGGTTTTGTCACAGCAGCTGGGGGCCTGCTAGCCCTGCCCAGGTGTCAGCTGCTCCGGGACCTGCTATTTCACGGTGTTGCTCCAGTTTTTGCCTGAGGCCACCAGGCCTGACCAGGATGTGCAGACTGATCTTCGAGTTGCATCTGACCGGGACTGCTGGGGGTGGTGTGCAGGGTGGGCTGTGGCTTCTCACCCTGGAGGATTCCAGGCCTGAGCCTGCCACACCACGGTTGTGAGGGCTGCCACCTGCTCGGGGCCTCTGGGCATGGGTGCTCCTGGTCAGCCTGCAGGGTGGGGCGGGGCTGTGCTGAGTGCTGCCTCCAGCAGGGGGGAGGGTGAAGCCGTCAGGGAAGGCTCCCTCACGTCGACCCCGAGGCTCCTCAGTCCAGGGGGCACACGAGGCTGGTTTGAAATGGGGGTGTGGGGGAGCTGGGTGCCTTGTGGGGAAGCCCTGGGCAGGTCCTGTCCATCTAAGCCTCCTGAGATGCCCCGTGGCCCGCAGAGCCAACCTCTTCGAACTGGAAGTGCAGAACAAAGGCACCCGAAGAGGAGCCTGCAGACAACTTGGTCTGGTGTGCTCCTTTTACGGGTGATGAAACTGAGGCTTGAGGGAACTGTGACTCATCTCAAGGGACAAAGCCAGCGAAGGGTGGAGGTGTGCAGCCTCCTGGCTCCTCAGCGCACCTGCTTGCCACACAAGGCCCTCCCTGCGGCGACCCTGCGCTCTTTTCCCATCTGATTAAGTCCACGCCCTGCCCCTTCCTCTCCCTGCCCCAGCTCCTCCGCCACCTCAGACGTTCCCTTCCACGGCCCACACGCTCATTCCTACCTCTGGGCCTTCACCCACATTGTCCCTCTGCCTGGCCCTGCAGTGGCTGCCCATTTGTCCCACTGGCTTGCCTCCTGGACTCCTCGTCTTTACAACCAGGATCCAACGTCTCCTCTTCCAGGGAGCCTCTTGCAGTGTCCCCCACTGGAAATGGTCCCTTCCTCCTCGTTATTCCTGAACCCATTGTGTGGGCTTTTCTATGGGATGAGTCATCTGCTTTCTCTTCATCACAAGAGTTTACAAAGTGCACATGTCCCTCGGGGCACTGGGAAATGAGAAGGCTGGGTTTCGTAACCCCCAGCTTGGACGTGAGAAATCTGAGACTCAAGAATGTTAGATGACTGTCGTCTCTCGGAAGGCTTCCCTGGAGTTGTGCAGTGCACAGCCTGTGCGGCTGTATTTGGCAGTCCCACCTCTGTGCCTGGCCCAGTGCCCTAAGTGAGGCAGAAGCTCGAAAAATGTGGGTGGACTCAGTGGAACCACAGCTCAGATGCAGCTCTCTTTTCTCCTTGTTCCCTCCCTGTTTCTTTCCTGAACCTGTTTCTTTCTCCTCCTTAACTTCCAGCATTTTCCACTGAATTTTTCATCGGGAAGAAGCACATTTAGAGATGTGAAGCACACGCTTTGCTAGGCTTCGGCTTTGATGAATCTTTGATGCTGACACTGGGGAGGCAGATACAGCCGCAGATCGGGGGAGGGGAGGGAGGAGTTGGGAGGGGCCTCTAAGGGCATGATTCCCCCTCCCTGGCCCCTTCGAGAGGAAGCTCAAACTGCCACATGCCTGGCGTCGCTGTGCTCTGCAGCACGAACTTGTGTGTGCGCTGTGGGCGGGAGGGGCCGGAAAGAGGCTGGAGGGGGACAGCTGGAAGTCAGAGCTACCCCTGACACCACCCGCTCTAACCTCAGCTCCCTCCACTTCCCCTCACTCCTCCACGGCTTTGAGGTCATACCGACTTCTAGCTGTGTGGCTTTGGTGAGTTACTTAACCTTTCTGAATCTTAGTTCCTCATTATGCGTTGGAGATGCCAGTACCTTCCTCCTAAGCCACCGAGAGTAAGCGAGAGACCCTATTAGCTGTACCTGACTCACACTGCATGCTAAATAAATATCAATTCTCCTGACCCTGCATTCAAATCCACCTTTTAGAGGCTGGCCAGGCAAGGTTTTTTCAACGAGAGTGCCAAGGCCCCTGCAAGGGGTGGGTGGGCCCCGTCTGGGAAGGTGGGTGCTCATCCTTGGGCCACCTGTGCACACAATGCATGATGGACGGTCAGAGCCCCGTCTTCGGCATCGAAGGCCTGAGTTTGAGTTCCCACCTGACCTCAGGCTTGAACACGTGGCTCCAATAGGCCCTTCTGGGGGAGAGATCTTGCCAGAGTCACACTGGGTGTCCTGCGAGCCAAGCACTGGTACCCGGCCCAGAGTGCCGCTTGGCAACAGGCTGAGGGGGTGAGGGATGAGGCCATTCGGGCGTGGTGAGGTGCCATCCTCCCCCCTCCCCCCGATCCCCACCCCCGACCGGCCGCTCTGTGTGGCCTATGCCAGGGTCGTAGGAGCATCACCAGGTGGGCAGAGGGGGTGGTTGTTCTGTAGCTGTTCTCTGTAATTTGCTTCATATCATCTGTCCATGATTTACCTTTTGCTAAAACACACAGGCGTGAGCTCCGCCCGGAGCAACTGCCTGTGCCCCTCTGGCCAGCCCCTCTCCACACCGCCCCTCCTACTCCCTGGCGTTTCTCTGTTGGCTGACGGTGGGACAGCGGCCCCCCAGGGCTGGGCCCAGCAGGCCAGTCCCTTTGCAGCCCTGGAGACTCTCCAAGCTGCCTTGGGCATTTCCAGTAGGAGTCTGTTGGTGGATACTTCCGACTCCTGCCAGCAGCATAGCTGTGCTGCACAGACGTCCCTGGGCTGGTGACTACCAAGTGACAAATGCCAATATGCCTGTTAGTTTGCGTGCATTTGCATACCCCAGGGGTCTGCCTGGCCTGTGAGATCCTTCTGACTCTGAGCAGGGATGATTCTGTGATTAACCTCACAAATGCATAATGGATCTTTGAGGCCCTTTCCCCTGCAGGGACGTCAGGGGACTAACCCAAGGGCCCTTCCTTCCCTCATTAACTGCCTTTGTGCCTGATGTGATGGGTTGGTCAACTGCTTGCGATTTCTCCCTCTAGTTGGGGTTAGGAAGACACCTGAAAAGTAATCCCCCCTTCTTAGGATTATTGGTCAGCCACACCCCAGTGCTAATCACTTGAGTCCCATTGCTTTCCTGTTAATACCTCCAAGGGAAGGGGTTTAATAGAAGTGGAGTGAGTGCTTGAGTTACTCATGGAGCTGGGCAGGTCCTGCCTCCCAGGATGACTCGTGTTTGTGGCCACACGAACAGCAGAGTAGGAAGGGTAAGACGAGAAGTGCCCGGAGCAGAAGCCCCTGTCTGAGCAGATGGAAGTGCTTTGGGGGGGGCAGGTCGGGGGGACTGTGTTGCCCCAGAAGACTGGGGAAGAGGGGCGCCCTCAGGGACTTTGCCCTCTGCGTGGGGTATAGATGGTCATTCATGCCCCTCTGGGCTGTGCCACTGCCCATCTTGCCGTCCAGACCGCCCTAAGGTGCCCAGATGTCAGAGCCTGGCACGCAAGCATGTGGCCACCAGCAGGGGTCATTGTTCTGGCATTCAAGGCCAAGGCAGAGAGGTTGGTTCTGGGTTTGGGGAGAGAGGCTGGAGATGGGAGGTGAAGGGGCTATGCCTTGCCAAGGAGGGGCGGTGTCTCCTTCTGCCCGGAATCCTCTTGCGGCCCAATAGCAGGCAAGCTTCAGGCTTGAATTTGGCCCCCAAACCTGAGCCGTCATAGTGGAGGCATAGGAGCCCCTGAGCCCCCGGGAGGGGTGCTGGTCGCGCTGTGCAGCCCCTCAGAGGTGGTGTCCCCGCGCCTCAGGAGGGCAGATGGCCTGGCTGGGCTGCTGCCCTCTGCAGTGTCAAATCGCGTCCCTGTGAGCACCTGGGGGCAGGGCGTGCAGTGCAGAGTCGTGGGCGGGGACGGCCTCGCCGCAGATGCTGGGCAGCTCGCAGCCCCCTTAAGGCCCCATGTCCTTGTCTGTGCAGTGACGGTGGACGCGAGGCTCCCTGAGGAACATTCTGAGCCGGTGCCTTAGCTCTGCCCCTCCTCACCGGGCAGCCCACCAAGGTTCGGGGAGGAGACCACGTAGGTCACACGGGACGTTGGGCCCAGAGCCTCACGTAGGACCGGGCCAAGTGGGCAGCTGGTGGAGGGAACTGAATGGCCTCGGTCCCACCAGGGCTCCCTTAGTTATTGCCGGGAACCTCGTCATTGGGGCGCTCTTCTGAGCCGCTCAGGGACGAGCCCACCATGAGCACACCCTGGAAGGAAGCCACGCTGACACTGGGACTATTGAAGAGGACAGGCACCCAGGACACAGGGCGGCATTATGGGAGCAAGAGGGGGAGGGGCGGGGGGGCCTCCTCAAAGACACATCCCTGCTTCCTTGATCCTGACGCCGCACCTTTGCACGCAGAGCGTCACTGACGCTACTTGGAGCTCACAGTCACTTGGTGGGGGATGGGGGTTGGTGGACACAGGCTCCTCTCTCTGTGTCACAGATGGGGACAGGGAGGCTCATGGTGACTTGCCCAAGGCCACAGAGCCATAGGCCTCGTGGCCGTGAGTGAGGCACGGCTGGGCACAGGGGCCCCAAGTGGGCTTGGGGGAATTTAGGGGAAGTCTTACAAGTTTCGGCAGCCGCGTGGCCGGCCCAGGGCCAGCCCCCATCCCCAGCTGTCTTTGGAAGCAGGTGCCCTGGCCGAGGCTCAGGGTTTTGGGGGCTGAGGGAGGAGGCCTTTGAGCTGCAGGCTGGGCCAGGTCCTGGGGTTTGAGAAACAGAAGTGACCACAAAGGTCACAAGGACAACCTCGCCTGCTCAGTTTGCAGCAGAAACAACCAAGGCCCAATGGGGTAAAGGCCCCGAGTGAGGTCCCCAGCAGGTTGGGGACATGGTGGAAACTGAGCCCACTCCTCTGAGACTGTCCTTCCACTGCAGCCCAAGGACGGAGCAGCCCCGTGGCCCCACTCTTCTCCCTGGTGACTCTGCTTCCTGCCCGCACAGAAACGCAGCCTTTCTCTGTCGCACTCCCTGGGCTGCTGTGCTTGCAGCCCTCTCTTCACCCCGACCTCCCACCTCACTGCTGCTCCAACCCCTGGTCCCTCACTCGTTCACGCACGTGTGCGTCCGTTCCAGCAGCCGCGGGTGTTTCCACGTGCCCGGCTCTGGGCGGGACAGAGCAGACCCAGTCTCTGCACACTCTAGAAAGGGAACAGAAACTTCAAACGGACAGTCCCACCAATGTAGAATGACAGTATTCGATTCATACCACGAAGGACAGGGACGGGGAGACCTTCTCACTGGAAGTGACATCTTTCTAACTGCTCCTTCACACTGTTGGCTCCCCTGGGCCAGGACCCTCCACAGCCTCTCCTCCGGGACCCTCTCCGCAGAGAGCACAGAGGTCTGCGGTCGGCGCTCTGCGCTCTGCGAAGCCGGGAAGACCGTGTGGGGAGTGAGAAGGGTGCTCTCTGGACTCGGACAGAGTGCCGGATGGACTTAGGACAACGTCAAGTTCTTTAACCTCCTCGAGCCTCAATTTCCTCGTCTGTGAACTGAGGATGGACAGGCCCACCCTGAAAATGGTGACAAATAGAAGACCTCTTCTCTCCTTCGATGTGACACTTCGAGAGTTGATGTCTCGAGCCTTCTCGCCTGTTGTCCCTGGCTCATTCCTTTCACACCTTGCGACTTAAACACGCACATGAGTGTCGGGAGGACCAACGTGAGTCTGACTGGCTTGAAGTGGTTGTTACTGCTGGGAAGAGCCCTGGGTTTGGAACCAGAAGCCCAGCGTTCCTGAGCTGCTTCTACGCCAGGTAGCTGTGTGGACTCGGAGAAGTTGTTCTCTGGACCTTATTTTCCTCATCTGTGAAATGGGTCTGCTGTTTCCCAGGTGATAGAGGTGGCAGGTGCCAGTGCCTGTCACTGAGACCTCTCCTGCCCAGAAAAAAACATTAGGTAGACTAGGTGGTAGGTGGAGGGCTGGCGTGGGCACGGGTGGGGTGGGGGCCTGGAGCCCCAGCCTGGCTGTTGGCCATCAGTGGGGCCTGTGCTCCTGCATCGTGGGCTTCAGCTGGAACAAACAGGCAGTGCTCGGACGGAGGGAGGCCCAGCTGGTTTTCAGACGCAGCGTGGCTACTGCAGGAGGGGACCCAGGGGGGCTAATTACCGGCCCTGCCTCCACCACTCCGACCGGGGAAGCGTCGTCCTTCCTGCGGGCCATCAAATATTCAGAGCGGAAGAAGGAAGGGCTGCCAGGCGAGGGAGGGCAGCCCCTCCTGGCGTCCAGGTCTGCCAGTGCCCCGTGGGGTTGCTGTGGCGCTGGCACGTGGGGGCCCTGGCAGCCTCCCTCCCCGACCCAGGCCCCTTCCTCTTCTAGACCCTCCGGTTTTCTTCTTTTTCTTTTCCCCTGCACTTCTATCGGGGCTTGTTCCTCCCGTCTCACTGGCCCCTGAGCTGACCGCCCCCTCCCTACTCGCCCGGCCCGGTAGGTGCAGGCCGGGTGGTCGCGTGGCTCTCAAGAGCTTGTTTCTCTCAGGTGGGAATATGCCTGGAGCCCGAGCTCTGCAAAAACAGACCAGAGAGCCGGGCCTGCGGGCACGGAGCTGTCTCCACACAGCACGGTTTGAAGTTCACAGCTCTGGTCGAACACCCTCGTTTTATTCAAAGGAGAACCAGGCCCAGAGTGGAGGAGGATTTGTCCAAAGTCACGCAGCAGGCTAGTGGCAGAGCTGGGACTGTCACCCACATGCCTGACTCCCGGTCTGAGGTCCCCTCTTCCCCAACTGTCCGGGTCCCTTCCAGCATTAGCTGTGACTTCTCAGACAACGTCTCTTTCTCTCTGCACAGGGATCGAGCCTCCCCTCCAGCACGCCGGGCTTACGCTGGCCCATGTCGTGGGCTTTCCAAAGGTGAGTTAAGGCCAAGGGGTGGCCCGCATGCAGGTGGCAATGAGGTAAATGAACACTGAGGCCTGGGCAGCCGTGAGGAGGGAAGAAGCCCCTGGAGGGTGCACTGGCAGCAACTTGGGGGGTGGGCAGGAAGTAGGGTGCAGCCCAGTCCCCACCCGTTGCTCACGTTGGGGTGGATCATAAAGAACCAGTTCCAAATACTGAGCTCCAGCAATGTCTCAGGCACGTGGATTATTATTTAATCCATTTTAACAAGTAAGGTAATTTTATTGTCCCTATTTTCCTGAAAAGGAAACTGAGGCTCAGAGAGGTTAAGCAACTTGTGGGAGGTCACACAGCCAGTGACAGAGCTGGGACCTGAAACCAGTCTGCCTCCAGAGCCAGGCCCAACCCCCCTGTCAGCACGGGTCGGGTGACTCTGGGCTGTTCATGTGTGGGAGCCTCCAGCCGGGGATACAGCTCCCTCTCCTCCCCTGCCCACCCCACCCCCACACACCAGGCAGCGCCATCCCTGGAGGCATGATGACTCCGATCAGCCTGTCCAGGTGAGGGGGTGGGGGCTTGGCAGAGAGGGCCTGCCAGCACCTGGCATCTCAGCTGCAGACAATGAGTGCCGCTGTTTGCCTGCCATCGCGAGACCACGGACCACTTTGGAGGCCATGTCTACGCGGGCAGGGTGTGTGAGGCTCAGGGCTCTCTGAGGCGTGTTGTCAAGGCGTTTGGCCTGATGAATGGTCACGCAGATCGTCAGAGTAGCCTGCTGGTGCCTCTGACTTCCGGGCACTCTCCAAGCATTTCTATGCACATATGTGTCCTTTCTCTTGAAGTTCGGGCCGGTTTCCGCCCGTTTGCTGATGGACTTGCTCTGCACATTGGCTTTTCATATCCTGGATGTTCCCAGGGCCTAGAAGTACATCCAGGTGTGAGCTCCTTTGCACCGTAATTCAAGGTATTTCCACCTCTCCCTGCCTGGCATGGGTGAGGACAAAGGACCTCCTCCTCCTCTGCGGCGGGCCAGGAGTGGCAGGCACCGAGGAATACCTGCTTCTCCCACCCACATGCCCACCCGAGAGTAGCAGCGAGTGTTTTCCTCCTGGGCTGGGTTCATTAAGCCCAGGAACTTGGACTGGGAGAGAGTATTTCCTTATTCCATGAAAATTTAAACTACTGTGTGAAGGCAGCTGGGGCCTACCTAGTTATTTCCTCTCTCCTTCCCAGAGATACTTATTTATCTCCCTCCTTGGTGAGGGAGAAGAGAATCAGAAGAATCCGAAGCAGCTGATGGGGGAGTGATCTGCTCTGTTTGGGGGCGTGCTGCCTTATGGGGAGCTCATGCGAGTAATTAGCATTAGCTGAGCACTACCTACATGCCAGACAGCTCATGTATGCTTTATTTCATTTAATTTATGCAACAACCCTGCGAAATTAGGATTCTTTTCCAAATTTCACAGGTGGGGAGCTGATGTTCAGAGAGGTGAAGTCATTTGTCTAAAGTCACACAGCTGGAGCTAATGGAGCTGGGACTCGAACCTGGGTCCTGGTCACACTAAGGCCTGGGCTGTGAGCAGTGTGATGTGACTTCCTGTAGGAGCAGCCGTCACTGATGGCCTCTGGGTGACAGGGGCAGGACTGGAACATGGTTTGGGATGGGACTTTCCCTGCTGGGATCTGGATGGGAGCCCATGCAGGGGCGAGTAGGGTGGAGCCTGTCCGGGAGGAGCTGAAAAGCCAGATTCCAGCTCACAAGAATCCCTAAGTTTATGTTTTGGGGGACGAAGGAGTGAGGGCTTTGGAGTCAAACCTGGGGGTTTGGATCTTGGGTTTTCATTAACGTACCCTGTGCTATGTTCAAGTGACTCACATTCTCTGCGCCTCGGTGGCCTTGTCTGCACAATGGGGCCAGTGGCAGCCCCCGCTCGGGATCTGATGAGGGTCGGTCTGCACACAGCTTCCGCCCAGGGCCTGGCACCTGGGGATCGCACGCCACACGTCGCCAGCCTCTCCCTGCAGTTCCCATGCGGGGCACACTGCTCCGAGTTCTGTGCATCTCGTCGTCGTCTGTGAGTCTGTGCCCACCTCAGCCCTGGGGGAGGGAGGGGCCGTCTGCCACTGCTGGTGTGAGGACAGGGTCTTCCTTGGCCACCGTGGGGCCTCTGCTGCGCAGGAGGAGCCCACATTGCTTCCCAAATGTGTACCGGGCAGCCATGGAAGGGGCCTCCGCACCCCAGGGCGCTGATTGCTCTGGGGGGCTCCCCAGCTCAAAGGCTCTGGGGGCTTCAGCTTCCCCCAGAAATGCTAAAACGAGGACACCCTTCTCCTGAGGGCTGTCTGAGGAGGGGACGTCGCTGAGAATGTGGCCACGTTGCAGAGGTGTCACTGAGCCCAACGCATGCATATGCAGTGCGGGGAACCCTGGGGAGTCATGGCCTGTGTGTCCCACCCCCTAGGAAGACACTCTTCAGCCCTGGAGGAAGTGTCATCTAAGAAGTGACACGTGGGCCGAATCAGGGAAGACTGGACCAAAAACTGGTGGAAGTCCCTACTGGAAGAGGACATTCAGGCAGATGGATGGCCAGTCCTGGCAAGGTCCTCAAACAAGAGGTGGGACACAGTCACGGCAGGGCAGGGAAGAACTCCCTCTAGAGTTGTTATCACCTGTTTCTCTCTGCAACCTTGTGACTCATAGCGACTTCCAGCTTACAGGTAAGGGAAATGAGGCCCAGAGAGGCACATTATGCACCCAAAGTCACACAGCTAGTACCAAGACCCTAGAGAAGAATCCAGACCTATCTGGCTCTAAGACCTGCATTATTTCCACTGCTCCGTGGCGTCCTGGGCATAGTTTTCATGCCGGTTGTACTTGTTAATTGAGTTGCCAGTTATCATCATCTCTCAGTAATAAGCACAGAAAAGTCATTGATGGTTCTAGAAACCCTGGGTGGACAAAGGCAGCTACTGCTTGGAGCCCATGGGGAAGAAACCACTGCAGGGGCTGACTTCTCGGAGGTCTCTTTTGGCCTCGGTAGTTCAGGATTCTCTGGGCAGAATTCGGGGCTGTGTTTCAGATCACGGCATGTTCACAATCTGTCCGTCGGATCCTGCTCATGTCCAGCGGATCTGCCTGGGTTCTGCCTGGGGAGCTGACGCTAGGCACTGCTGACCCACTCCGCCTCTATGACCGCCCACCCTGACTGCCCTCTGAGCCCAGGTGGCTAGGCGGCGCCTGTGCTTTCAAGCCAGGCTGTCCTGGGCGGATTAAAGCGTTTTATTTAACTCGATGAACGTGTGTTGTGGGCCAGGCATTGTGTGTCTGTGAATAAAAGGCCCCTTGATCCAGGAGCTCAGAGTGCAGGGCGGGCGCAATCACCAGGAAGGGCAGAGGCACGTGGTCTGTGGATGGCGACAAGAGGGTGCGTGAGCCCAGGCCAGGAAAGCTGAGAGAGCTTCCTGGGGAAGAGATGCTTCAAGTAAGCCTGAAGGGGGACCAGTTAGAGAGAGGAGCCCTCGGCTCATTCCTTGTGGGCAGCGGGGGGACCAGGGTGCCCAAAGCACCCCCTTCCCCACACAGGCAGACCTTCAGTGAGTCCCTGAGCCGCCACTTGGGATCTCTGCAGCGTGGCAGCTGTCGATGGCTTTGCATCAGAAATGGCTTGTTGAAGCCGAGCAGTGCAGGGCTTCAGCCTGGCCCTGCAGAATTGGCGTCCGGAAGGTTGGTGGGGAGTCAGGAATCTGCGTGGACTGTCCACAGAGCCCATTTTGAGGAACTCTGCTTCGGGAAGGGATACGTTCCCCTGGGACCCAGCCCGTGCCTGACACAATGGCAGTACTCAATAAATAAGCAGCAAAAGCAGGGAAGAAAATAACACTAAGTAAAAGAAAAAGGAAGACGTATATTTTGTCCTCTTCTGCTGTGAGTTCGTAATCTCTCTGGGGAGATAACTCACCCAAGTAGACAAGACTCCTGCCCCCACCCAGCCTGGGGTGACCCCAAACACTCCCCCATCAGGCACCAGCAAACTTTCACCGCCCAGATTAGACACGCGGGGCTCAGGGAGCCAGGGAGAAGGACCGGGACAGACAAGGAAGCTCTCTCCACTCAGGTGAAGCCAGTTCAGCCAGCATTTATTGAGTGCCTACTGTGTGCAGGGCCCTGGGCTGGCTGCTGAGGACACGAGATGAGAACTGGCCCCTGCCACCTGGGAAGTAACTGTGTAGAAGGCAAGAAAGACACACAAATAAAAACTTACAACTTGGTGTGATCTCGTGAGGGAAGGCAGTAGCCGGATGGTAGATAATGACCAAAACCTGGGCTCTGCAGTAAGACAAGCAGGGTCAGGTCTCAGTCCCATCACAGCCCACCTGGGGGACCTGGAGCAAGTTCCCAACATCACTCAGCGTCACCTCCTTATCTGTAAATGGGGACCCTTTTAGAACATGATGCAGAGTGTTGTAAAGAGTTAAAGGAATAGTGCACGTAACGAATTTGGTGCCAGGCTGGGTCGGCAATGTCGGCTCTGTTGATTACACTGTACAGGAGAGAGTGATCAGCTCCATCAAGGTAGAGGTTGGGACAGTGATTCGAAGGTTGAAATGAGAGTTCATCAGGCAGGCAAGGACGGAAGGGCTTTGGAAGCAACGGGAATAGAGGCCACCCTGCAGCACGTCCACAGCGTATTGCCTGGCTAAGGCCAGAGCGCCCCAACACTTGGATGGGGCTCAAAGGGCTGGAGGGAAGAAGGATGGGAGAGGAGTGGGAGATGAAGCTGTGAACCTGTTGGGGAGGGTCTTAAATGCCATACTGTGGAGCTAACAGGGATGGCTAATAAGCTGCAATCGTGCTGCCACTCTGATGCTGCACCCATAGCAGACATCGCTAATCGATCACAGAACTCATCCTTGCTGAGCCAGGATGTGACTCTGGTGTCGATCTTGAATTCTCCAGGCTGTTACTACAAAGTGTTTGGCAGTAACTTGTCAATTGAGGGCTGTTTGCCATCCCTGGGAGAGAACTGGATGCTGGTCCTTCTTGAACCCACTCATACATTCTTGCCCTGGGAGTCTTATCAAGTCTTTCCTGCCCTCACCACACTGTGGTTTGGCTTCAGTCGGTTGGCAAGCCATAGCCTTTCCTTCTCTGAGACCAGCCTTCCCTGCATCTGTGTTCTCACCGCCGGTCCAGGAGGCAGCGGGAGCAGGCTGCCATTTGAGGTTTGGCTGGGCCCGGGCTGTTCCACCCAGCCCTGCCCACAGCAAGGGCAGCAGCACCACCCACCCCGGCCACCGTTTGACTGCCTGAGTGGGCGGGCCCCTCTGCCGGAGCGGGTCCGAGCGGGTCCGGCATGGCCTAGCCTGGCTCGCTCTCCACCTGTAGAAGCTGCAGCCAGGGCCACCACATCGGGCCTGATGACCACTTTCAAAACTTGTCCCGATTTGCTTCCAGTTTGGACAGAGCCTGTGGGCAGGGTGGGGTCACCCCAAGGTGCACTAGCCCAGACAAACACCACCTAGTACAGGCATGCTCCGTTTTAAGCAAACCCTGTATTTGGAGAGGCAGGAGCGAAGAGCACAAAAGTGGTTTCTAGATGGCATGGGGACAAATCCTGGCTCTGCCACTTACCAGCTCCACCACTTGGCTTTTCTGTGCCTCAGTTTTCTCACCTGTAAAGTGGGGCTCATAATAGTAATTCCTCACAGATTTGTTGCAAGGATTAACTCAGTGATGCTAAGTGAAGTGCTGGCACTTAGTAAATACTACACGAAGATTAATTATGAGGAAGGAAGGGCAGATGGGACGCGAAGGCTGGTGGATACGAAGGAGTGGGTCCGAGTATAGCTGTGCAGGAACACGGAGCTACGCAGAGGGCCTCAGTGTAGTGGCTCTGGCTTGCTGAAAGCTCAGGGCTTCCCTCCTAGCTTTCAGGGCAGACAGGAGGGGCTTGGGACCCAGTAGGCTGTCCAGCCCTGCCACGTTCCCCGAGAGACTTGCTGACCCCCGGCCTCCCTGCTCCAAAGGCGCAGAGCTCCCGTGACGTCCCTGCAGGCTACTCCCTCCAGCCTGGCGAGATGGGAAATTAATCTCCCTTTAATCCCCTACTTAACGTGCAGGATTCCACTCCCCAGCGAGACAATGAAATTAATCTGCCACTAATTTTCTGTTTGCCAGCCCTGGGTTTCAGCATTTCCACCCCTGCCTTTCCAACTGTCTTGAGTCAGGGGAAACAAAGACCTAATCTCTTCTCTGGCCTTGTTTATTCTGTCTTCAGAAATGAATCACGCTGTCATTCTGCTCTGCTGGTTTGGGGAAGGCGGATGGAATGAGGTTTCCCCATCTCCCCTGGAGGCCACAGATTCCAGGCCTGTCTCCCTAGCCTCTCCCCAGCTTTCTGGGTGTGAGGGGATTAGGGGCCCTATTATCTGTTTGCTTACTCTGAGTCTGAACCTATCAGTCACAGGATGACTAACAGCCGGCCTCCTTGGGAACTGGGCAGGACGGGGAGGCCCCTAAGTTTGAACATCACGTTCTCCTGCGAGGCTGGGACCTGGGTGTCTTCTTCCCAGGGTGTGTGTGTGGGGGGGTCTTGACCTGGCCCCACCTGCCTACCTTTCTAACCTCTATTTCCAGCACCGAAGGCTCCAGCCACACCAGCCACCTGCTCTGCCCCTGGTACCTTTCAAGCTGTTCCCTCCGCTTGGCCTTCCTTTGCCCCTGCGTTGGGTAAGGCTGGACCTGTCTGTACCTGAGTAAAGCAGGAATGATAACAGTGCCCACCACGTGGGTGCAAGTGAGGGCTCAATGGGAATCTCACCTAAAGACTTAGAGGTGCATGACATTAGCAAGTGCTAATAGATGGGAACTAGTATTGTCATCACCTGACCACCCCGGGACACCTTCCCAGTACCCCCTCCTCTGGGGCCCCGTGGCTCCTTGGGGGCCCTGTCCTGAGCCTTGGGGGCCCTGTCCTGAGCCTCCGAGGCCTCCTCATTCTGCTGCTCACCCCCGAGCCTGGGAACATGGTCCTTCTACATTCCATTTGCTCCGCTGCGGAAGAGGAATGATCATGGTGATGACCTCATCTTGGCGTGCCGGCAGAATTAGATAATGCTCATTAGGAGCTTAACACAGGACATGACCTCCAGGAGCAGTAAATAAGTGTTACGATGCGTTATTATTATTAATAGTTATTGGCCACATATTGCGAAGTCTGTCCTTCCCCGGCAGAAACCGCCTGGACGCAGAGATAGCCCTTAGTCTTCTGTGAGACTCGAGGTGCCTTTCTGGTGGGCAGGAGTAAGGGCCTGACTCCCAGGAGGGGCAGGTGAGGCCGGCCAGGTGAGGGAGCCCACCTGTCCTGAGCAAGGCTGGTCTCACCATCCAGTGTTGTGCCCCTGCAGGCTGCCTCCTGGGCCCTGCCCGAGTGAGCTTGGTCCCAGCCTGGGCACCCCTGGCCTCACTGCCATCATGGTCACAGATAAGCTACACCATGGCCCTGGTGATGGTCGGAACCGTGTCCCTCTCACTGACCCAGGCCCCGAAGAGTGTCACTGTCCTGTCAGCACCAAGCTCCTGTCCTAGAGTGTCACAGCTTGGAGAGACCTTGGAAACCATCTGCTCCCATTCCCAGACTTACTCATGAGAGAACTGAGGACCACAGAGGTGGTCCAAGCGGCCTAATGCCACACAGGTAATTGGTGGCAGCACTGGGCTTGCACCCAGAGTCTCCCAACGCCCACTGCAGGGCTCTTCCTGACATGGGCTGCCTGCCATCACTCTGTCAGAACCGCTGTCATGCTCAGAGGAAGACAGACTTTCGTATTTATTGAGCATCTACTATGTGCCAGATACTATGTGGGCTTTGTGTGCGATTAGCTCAGTCACTCCCCCAACACATATGGGAGGAGTGATGTTATGTTCCCCATTTTACAGGTGGGGAAAGGGAGGCTTGGAAAGGTGAAGTCCCTTGATTGAGGTCATAGCAAGGCAGTGACAAAGCTGGAATTCAGACCCAGATCTATGTAATTCTGAAGCCAGGGCTCCTTCTGGCCTTCCCGAAGCCTCCTGTGGAGAGACAGGGACAGCCGGGGCCCAGCCCTGGGTGTCTGTCTGGGCGGGGGGGCTGCCAGCCCAGCCTCTTCATTCCTGGCCCTGCTGTGGGCAGACGTGGAGGACCTGCGGACACCCAAATGACAGACACTGCCGGGACTGGTGGACGCAGCCAGGACTGGTTTTCCTGTTGGGGGTTTCCAGGGCCTCGGTGACCCAGGCTGCGGCCCCTCCACCTGGGCAGGCAGATGCCCCCCCAACCTGTGGGTGGGCAGGGTAGCGGTGGGCTGGGGAGGGCCGGACTTGGGGGGCAGCAGAGGCCAGGCCGAGCAGCTGCCACGAGCTTCAGGCTGGCGGTGCCAGGAACAGGGCAGGAAGTGGTTTGTGGGGAGCGGTGACGAGGCCCAGGCTGTGCGATGTGGCTCTGCCTGAGGTTTCTGCTTTGGAAACCTGACTCATGTGGACAGAGACCAGCTCCCCCACTTCCCCAGGGGGCAGTTGGAGCAATTACGGGCCCCAGCGTGGTGAGGCCGGGGCTGTGCTCTGAGGGGGAGACTGAATCGGCCTTGGGAACGCAGGGCTGCCCTGGGGGCCGGCGGCTTCACTGCTGGCCAGTGGGTGGAGGGTGTGTGGGAGGGCGAGTCCACGCAGGCAGGCGCTGGGCTGAGCGGCTGGGAGGAAGCCGTGGCGGGGTTCTTGGCCTGCAGGGAGGGGCCCCGTGGAGTCCGGAGTCCCCGGTCCGAGCCCCAGCTCGGTTCTGACTTGCTGCCTGAGCGTGGGCAAGGCCCTTCCTTTCCCTGGGCGGGCCGCTCTCTCTTTATCTGGACAACGAGGTTTCCACAGCTCTAAGAATTAGATGACTCTCCCCGCCCCCACCCAATCAAAGGAACACGCAAACCGCAGGGGGGCAAAATAACAACACGGAAAACCACAGCCAACAGGTACCAACTGCTGGAGACGTGCTGGGCCTTGCTCGGAGGCCCCTGCATACATCTCTCACCTTCCAACAGCCCCGAAGCGCCCATTTCACAGACGGGGAACACACCGACATGTTCGTGGGGACCCGCGATGGGTGCCCTGGCCTGCACGTTACAGATGGGGACACCTTCCAGATGTGACCCAAGGTGCTGCCAGGCCCCGCCTGCCCCCAGAGGCCCCTCCCCTTACCCAGGCGCCACTGGCCAGCACTGTCACCTCCTCCCGTGCTGCCTCCTTAGCCATTAGAGTCATGCCGAATGGACAAGAAATCTATTTCCCCAATTGTTCCGGAAAAGAGAAACCCTGGCCCCTGCTGCGCAGATATCCAGTCTTTTTCTGAGTTGCCTCTTACGTTACCACCACCCTATGTCTTCCCCACTGTCCCCACCTCGCCTCCAGCAAACCCCAGGACATGACGGCACCAAACAGGGGAGCCTTGGAGAGTCCCGGGGAGCCTCTTCAGAGAGCGAGTGGGTGGGAGAGGCTGAGGGTGCCCAGCGCTGAGACCCCAGCTGTGGCCTCCGCCGGGCCCTTGGGCACCTGTGCTCTGCACACATCTTTACGTGAGGAAAGTGGGGCCCTCCACAAAGCAGATTTCAACATCCCTGACTAGCCCAACCCTCCGGCTTAGCGAATGGTGACACTGAGGCCCAGGGGAGGACGTGACTTGCCCGAGGCCCGCGGCTGCTTGACGGCAGAGCTGGGACTAGAACTCAGGCCCTGCGCCTTGCAGAGCTCTGCGCACGCAGCGGCAGGGCTTGGAGTCTCCCTGGACGCTGCCCGTCTTCAGCAAGGACAGAAGCTCCTCTCCAAGCAAGACCTGCCGGATTTTGTTAAGCAGGGCATGGCTACTGAAGCAGGGTGAAGCCCAGCTTGCATTTTTCTCTTGGGGAAAGTGGGGTAGTTCTGGCCGGAAACAGCAGATCTTCTAGATGAGATAATGCCAGCAAAGCGTTTAGCAAGAGTGTCTGCATACAGTAGGTGCTCAACACTCCTGAGGGGGAAACAGTTGTGTTTGCCTACAGAGTCACCTTCTCACTGTCTGCTCAGATCGGTATCCAGAAGGGAAGGCCAGAATTCCCTTCGGAGGCTGGAACCAGGGGGGCCGTTCCCCTCCCCGGCCCTGCGACTCTCACAGCGGAATATGTGGGCACACTGGTTTGGGGCTGCAAAGACTCCTGGCTCCAGACCAGTGGCCCCAGGTCCTACCTTCATGTGTCACGAGCTCCTCCCTCTGGGGCCTGTTTTGTCCTCTGTGACTTGAAGGGGGTGGCCAGGAGGCAGTTCTCAAGCTCGGCTGCTCAGAGAACCACCCAGGCGGCTTCTGAACAATTCTGAGGCCCAGGCTTCCCCAGGTCAACAGAAGCTCTGTGGGAGCCGTCTGGCCGTCTGCAGTGCTGACTCTGATGCCCAGTGAAGAGTGAGAACCGCCGGACTGCGTGGTTCTGCGGTCCCTGGGGACTACACAGGACAGCAGCGTGATTCTCGATAAACCGCGTGGGCAGGGCTCTGCCTCTCCGAGTGCGTGTGTGGACATTTCTCTCCTGCCATGTAACAGGTGACATGGCGGCGGGTCCCTGGGAGTGCAGGAAGGAGGCCACCCCAGGGACTGGTCTCTAGGGCTGAGACCCGAGACCCCACGGTTCTCCCTGCTGGGCAGTCTGGCCGCACTGGTGAGAGCATGGCCCCAGGGAGCTCCCAGCTCTGAGGCAAACTCCTCCGGCAGGAGGTGGGCTGTCCGCAGACTTGGCACTCCCGAGCCCTGGGCCCACATCCCAGGGGGCGGCTTGGGCCAGGGACGTAGTGGGAGCCCAGGCAGGGCCAGTGTCCTGAGCCAGACCCCTAGTATCCAGTTCAGCTTCTGCTGCCACTGGCCTCAGTGGTCTCATCTGTAAAATGGGGCATGCAGTCCACACTCGATGTGGTGTTGGGGAGCTGTCACAGGGGTTCCAACTGACCTTCAGGGAGAGGGTCAGTCAGCCCGAGTATCAGGGAGGATGACAGGAGGGGGCTTCAAAGCTAAGGGAGCAGGGTCCCGTGATGTGGAGCTGGGCAGGCTGAGCTCAAGGGTCTTTACGTGAGAGACCAGAGCCTCGCCACACAGACCTAGCCGTGGTTTTCACATGTACGGAGGTGGCTATTTTCTCCTGTGGATCTCTTTACAAAGAAACAATTTCACAAGTGGCCCCAGTTTATAAAGCGTGCATAGGGGCACTTGTCTGGCTGGAGTGGGAGCTACCCCCCACCCCCGGCTCTGCACCCTCACAGCGGCCAAACTTGGGGACAAGTTTGAAACTACTGACCTAGAGCCAGAAGACCAGCTTTCTCCATCTCCTCTGAGACTCGGCTGGGAGGATATTAGCATACAATGCCGCAGAAGTGGGGTTGGATACCAGGGAGAGTTTCCCTGCGCTGGGGCTGGCGGGGCTGAGCGTCTGGGGCTCCGGTGGCTGCCTCTGGGGCAGGAGGGGTGCACATTAGCCTGCCGGGGGCCAGGGCTGCACGTGGTCCTGTGGGGAAGGGCGGTGGGGCGTCTCTCAGGTGCTGGACACTGGCCACGTGGCTGGATCCTTCAGGGAGCGGGGACAGCGAGGCCTCGAGGTGGGGAAAGGAAAAACGACAAAATGCTTTCCTTCTCCTGGGGTGAGGAGGTGCAGAAGGAAGAAGGAAAGAGAGGGGAAGGCAGAAGTGGGGGTGAAACCCAGGGGCACGTGTTCAAGGGTTCAGTGAGAGGAAATGGGATTCAAAGGGAGCCGCGTCAGAAGGTGAGGTACAGCTAGTGTACCCGGAACCCACCACCGCCCCTGCCATGGGGGAGCCCGCATTCCTCCCCAACCAACCGGGCTCCCACATCCCCACTCCCGCGTCAGCTGTTCGCCTCACGTTTGTCAGAATAATCCTTAAGAGAAGACACATGTTACTAGGCCGCTCTCCCACTCAGGCCTGCAGTGGCTCCCACCTTCCCATCTGGGTCTCCTCCTCTGCCGGTTCTTCTCCAGTTAACAGGCCTTGCTGCTCTGCCCACGACCCCCGAGCCCGGCTGCCCTCCTCTTTCACCCCCTAGTGGCATCCAGTCTGGGGCTTCCAGACGAAATACAGGATACTCACCTAAACTTGAATTTCTCGTAAACAGCACATACTTTTCTAGCGTAAGTATGTCCCAAATGGTGCAGTGATTGTCTGAAGTTGAGACGCAGCTGCGTGTCCTGCACTGCTGTTTGCTCAACCTGGGAGCCCTAGTCTGCTTCATCCCTCCAGACCAGGCATTTCTCAGATCCAGTATCTTGTGCTTCTGGGCCAGGGGGAGAAGGTGGAAAGCCAGCTTCCAGGTAATTTATTTTAAATACGTTTATTTATTTTCAGTACGTTTATTTTGAATTCATTTGTTTTAAGTCGGCGTCCTGGAGACCATGTTCCCTCATCTCTTTCCTGCCCTTTAGTGACCCAGAGGGTAGGATTTTTTGAAAACTGGAGGGGATGGTATTTCAAGTCAGGAAATGGGGGTTCATGTAGGGCACCTGTCGTCGACCCTGTGGCTGATCTCAGGGAGGTCCTTTCACCGCTCTGGTCTCAGTTTATTCATCTGGAGACAGGGGCTACAACCTCATCTGCCTCCCACGTGGTTGTGGGATTCCAGATGCGTAAATTAAGCTCGTGGTGGAGTCACGCGCCAGCCCTGTGGGGGGTCTGGTTAGGAAGGCCCTGCTGCCTGGGCTTGCAGAGTCACCTGGGCGCACCTGACCTGCATGCTCTGTGCTGGTCAGAACTTGGCGGGCACGTGAGTGCGGCGTCTCTTGGCCTCTGGGGCCTGCTTCTCCCGCCATGCATTTCAAGGTTATGGTCGCCAGGGGTCGGGCTTGCACTTGTTGGCTGAGCTCTGCCTTTTCGTTGCCCGGGGGAGTCTCCATTCCAAGGGCAGGGGAGGGTGAGGATGGAGGAGAGGCATGTTTTTCTGTGGGGATCCTGGAGCTGTGGGTCCGTGACCTGCAGATCCGGAAGGTCGGCCGTGTTCTTTCTCATATTTTCATCGTGCGTGGTACCTTCTGGAGGGCTCCTCATCTCTTCGGCCCTTCACCAGGAGACCCCATGAAGGAAGCCGGGTCAGGTGCTGGGTGTGGAGAGAACTCAGGGCAGTGAGTTTGCAGAGAGTTTGGATTCCAGTTCCAAGTCTGCCTCTCGCTGGTGTCCTTGGTGGGTTATATCTTCCCCTGAGCCTCGGTTTCTTCTTCAGCGGGATGGGGTGGTCATGCCTCCCTTGCAGGGATATGTCAAGGTCTGGTAAGTCGAGCTGGGGCAGGGAGGACTTCTCTAGTCCAGCCCGGCCCCTGTCTAGAATGGCTTATGACGGAAATGGAGAAGTAAGATAGAGACCCCGGAAAATAACACAGTACAAGTGTCGTCATGGAACACCACACGATCCCTCGCTAAGTGCAGAAGTGAGCCCCAGGGTTCAGAGGAGGGAGGGGGTCGCCCACCCAGAGAGGAGACTCTGCTGGACTGAGCTCACGGAGCCAGTGGGACAAGCTCAACGTCCACTGGGCAGGTGGCCAAGCGGGGTGTTAGAAATGGGCAGGGGATTGGGTGCCAGACGCAAGTGTGTCTAGCTGACCTGGTCCCTGCATGCAGGCTGTGTGGCCTCAGTTATTTCTGATTCAGTTTAGCGTGTTTCCTGGGGCCCTGCGCTAGCCGTGGGAGCTCATTCTCCAGGGCAGATGCAGATGTTTCCCGTGCAGTGCTGTGAGCGGCGAGACGGCTCTCATCTTCGTTCCAGGCACCAGACCTAATACGCAGAGGAGCCTGTTTTCCTGCTCATGGTTGAAAAATGGATCACCCTGGGGGGCCCTCTCTTGCCAAGAGCCCTGCCTTCCTCCCAGCCTCCAGCCGGCTGTGTCTCCGCAGGTGGACAGCTGTGTACCGGGTTTCTGTTCCCTGGCCCTAGTCACGGCGTGGCTGGGCTGCTCTGAGAAGCCTGAGGGCTCTCGGCTGTGCCGGTGTCAGGGTGGGTCCCGATGACCCTGATGGGTTCCCCTCCGCCCCCGCCGGGCTGCTGTGGTTTCCTCATCAGTAGAGATGACTCCTCACCCACCATTGCATCAGTCCCTCCAGAGAGGCAGTGAGTCATGTTGCGAGATGTGGTTATGGACTGCGCCCTGCGCCCTGGTCAGGGGCTGGCCTGAGAGCGGGTTGGGGTCGACTGCGCTTTGACTCAGACTCGGGAGAGGGATGCCGGGGTGGGGTGGGGTGGGGCAGGGGTGAGATGGCGTTGGACTCATCGAACACGAGACTGAAGTCAGTGTCCGGTGACCCTAACCGAGACCACACTGGGGAACCTCCTGCTTACTCACCCCCAGCTCACCACCGCCACCACGAGGCAGAGCATGGGGGAGAACGGCGAGCTCATCCTGCGTACCCTGCGTGGCGTGGGGGAGCCACGGGGAGCGGTGGTGGGGCTTCTTCTCTGCTTTGAACTCCTTGGCTTTCGTCCCCTTCAGCTGACATGCTGTGGCCGCGGGCTCGGACTTCCAACCCCAGGACGAATTTCTTCCCTCTCTCCACCCCAGCCCTGGGGCTGCCCTGGGGTAGGACTCTCTGCAGGGAGGGGCGAAGGAGGAAGCTGCTTGGATGTATGACCCTTCCCAGAGGCAGAAAGAGGTGTTCTTCCCTCCCCAGGTGGCAAGAAAGTTCTGCCCACGTTTCAGTGGAGAAGACGAGGCCCGAAGGGAACCTGTGAGCGCCTTGCTTCTGCGCCCCTCTCCGACTCCTACAGCGCAGCGTGGCTCACTGCGCCGCGGTCCGGGACCGTCGGCACCTGCCGCTGGGCGAGGTGGGAGCGGTGGGCTGTGTCGCCTCCTTCTTTTTGATGTTCTGTGTCTTTATTTATCTATTGTAAAATTTTGTTTTTAATTGACACATTAGAATTGTACATTCATGGGGTAGAGTGTGATGTTTCCACACCTGCATACACTGTGTCATGATCAAATCAGGATATCTGGCGTGTCACCTCATACGTTTATCATTTCTTTGTGGCGAGAGCACTGAAAATTCTCTCTTCTAGCTGTTTTGGAACATGCAATGCAATATTGCTAACCCTATGGACCCTACTGTGCGCTAGAGCACCAGAACTGCTTCCTCCCACCCAACTGTGACCTGGCTCCTGTTGACGTTCTGTCCCCATTCCCCGGTCTCTAGCAACCACCATTCTCCTCGCTAGTTCTGTGAGGTCCCCTTTCTCACCACATGTGAGCGGGATTGTGCAGTATGTATCTCTCTGTGCCTGGCTTATTTCCTTTAGCAGGATGTGCTCCCGGTCTGTGCACGCTGCCACAGCTGGTAGGATTTCATTCATCTTTATGGCTACATAGTATTCCATTGTGTCCAGGGACCATGTTTTCTTTACCCATTCATTCGCCGGGCACTTAGGTTGATTCCATATCTCTCCTCTACAGGGTACAAGCTGTGCAATGGCCCAGAGACGGCCTAACAAAGGCTCTGGAACGAGGATTGGGGTCTCAACTTCACCAACTCACGTGGAAGAGAAATGGACAATATCACACAGGGAGGTGCCACTGGAACAAAGCAGCCCAAAGCACTGAGCCGGCACGGGGGAGGTCGTGCCCTGGAGTGTCCGCTAGACCTGCGGTGGTGCCTGAGGGGCAAATAAACTTGTGTAAGCCACCGGATTTGGGGGGCCGTGTTTTACTGCGGCATGGTCTACCCACCCTGACTGTACAAATGCTAAGCTAGGGAGGCTGGCCTTGGTTTGAAGGCCATGGGAAGTAACTGAAGTCTTGGGAAAGAACAGCAGTGCCTACATCAGCTCTTGGGTTAAGAAGGTGGCCCTTCTTCCCTCTAGATGTGTGCTTCATGGGTGCAGCAAAACGCCCAGATATTTTTTCACCACTGAGTACATCCAGGGCCTAGGACAGTGCCTGATACATGATAGCTGCTCTCAAGAATTTGTCTTCTCCCCTTGCCTTTGTTTTCCTTCCTCTCCAATTTATTCTTCCTCCCCTTCTCCTTTCTTATTTAACCTTCCTTTATGCCTTACTGTCCTCCACAAATGCTTAGGAAGTACCTCTGTGTCTCCTGTGCCCTGGGTGTTGTGTTTTATATATGTGATCTCACTTTTACCCCAAGCTTGACAAAGAGGTACTTAGCCTCATATTACGGAGGAGGAGTGCAAGCCCTAGAGCCTGCCCTTCCCCTTGCATTTGCCTCATTGCTTTATTCTTTTCATCTTTACTGGGTATGCACTGGGAACACCCCCGGCAAGGCTAGGGAGTGGGGGGGTGCATCTCAACGTGAAAAGGCGCGGTTCTGCCTGGGGAGCCTCAGGCTGGTGAGGGTCACCGTTGTGTCAGTGCATGATGCTGTCCCACGTGGTGCCCCATCAGAAGTACGCAGGGGGAGCCACAGGCACACGGGGAACCCCTGAGTGTGCATTTAGTTGGCATCTCCAGGAGGATGAGGTTGGGTGGGGAGTGGGATGGGATGGAGGGAACAGCATGTTCAAGGGCAAAGAAGGATAAGAGAACTTGATCTATTTAGGGAGCAACAGCTAACTCAACATGACTAGAATACAAAATAGGTGAGGAAGACTGCTGGGAGGTAAGGTAGGAAACCCAGATGGGGCTTAAATTACGGTATTTACAGCCATTCAGAAGGCTAAAGAAAGCAAAAACATTTTATCTTGAAAGCCAGCTGTGATGGATTGGTGGTGGCTTGGAACACTGTGTTAAGAAAGGTTCTGAGGCTGCATCTAGTCTGAGGAGAGAGTTCTGGGATCAGCTGGAGATGTCTTCCACAGGCCTGGGAGCTGGCAGGGACAGCCTGTGTGTTGTGCATTTTCCAGCTTTGCTTTGGGAGCTGCAGAGCCATGGGAAGATGTTAAGCAGGAAAACAATGGTTCTGTAGGTTAGAGAGATCATACATTCCTTGACCAACGTCGTAGAGGAAATAAGTGAAAGAGACATGAGTCCAATAGCAAAGCCTACGTTCTTAAAAAGTTCCCGCCTTCTGAGAGAAGTTTCTTTGTTGGCCAAAGAAAGCATGCCTCAACGTGGAAGCTTCCAGTTAGATTTGTTGATGATCTTTCTCCTCGTTGCTTCTTGCTGTCATCTCTTTGTTTCTGTTCTTATCAACCACTCCGCCCTTGGGCACAGCCTCCTCTTGTTACCCCGAGGCCATCTCAGCGGTGCCTTACTCAAGGCACAAGCAGCGATTCCCGGCCACAGGGCTGTGGCTTCCTGGTGTGCCATGGACCCTTCTCAGCTACGAGGTCAAACCTCAATCAATAGGTAAAGCTTATTTACTTATCTTGTGCCCATATTAGGGGGATGTCTGCAGACTGAATACTGAGCTGGAACGTCAAGGTGATATCAAAGAATACAGCAAGGAGGCTCTGCTTGCCAGAGTCACCGGGGCTCAGGCCGAGAGAGCAACCTCCATGTTGACCCCAGCAGGAAAACAGAGCCCTGGAGGGTCTCTCACCTGCAATTACGTGCTCAGCCTGGAAGTGGCTTCCATTAGTTCTGCTCACAGCTCCTTGGCCAGGATGAGTCACGTGGTCCCACCATCTGGAGGGGACTAGATGGCGCAAATCCATCACATGTCTGGAAGGTGCGGTGCCGCGGGGATTTGGTGAGCCACTCTGTTAGGTACCACAGTGTACCTAGTACCTGGCACAGAGTAGGGGATACAAAAAAAATTGATGAGGATAGATTCTGGTCCAAGCTGCTTTCCAAAACAGCTCTTGCTGAAGCACCAATGGGCTCCGTGTCGCTGCACCTGGTGGGCACTTTTCAGTCCTCATCTTCCTCGACCTTGCATGCAACACGGCGCTTGCCCTCTCAACACACGTCTCATGCCTAAGGACACAACGCTGACCCGATTTCCTTCCTACCTCTTGGATGCCTGCTTCCCTAGCTCCTTTGCAACTTTTTCTCTCCTCTACCTGGCCTTGCATTTGGGAGATTCTCAGCGCACGGACCTCTTTTCTCAGCAGATCTCATCCACGTGCTTGCCCTGAACTCTCCCCTCCATGGGGATGACTCTTCTTTCTTTGGCGCTCCACATTCTTGTGTTTCGCTGTACACAGGACATCTCAAGAATATTTCACCATTATCTCAAACTGATTATGTTGAAAGCGAAAGTCATGACCTTCATCCCTCCACCCCTGGTCCTTGAACCTGGTCCTCCTTTCAGGGTTCCACAGCACACTGAATGGCAACACCATTCGCCCAGTTGCATGATCCAGGAACCCAAGAGTCACCTTTGACCCTTTTTCTTCTCACTCCCACACCCTTCGAGTGCAAAGCCCTTACTAAGTCCTGTCGATTTACCTACCCTTTCCAGCTCCGTCGCCACCCCTCCACGTCCTCTCCCAGCTCCGTCATCAGCCCACGGGGCCACCGTGTCCCAGCTGACTGCTGTGAGGTCCCCCAGTGGCCTCCCTGTGCATGCCAGCTCCACCCGCGTGTTCTTCATGGTGCAGATTGGATCACACGCCCCTCCTTCCCAAAAAGTTCCAAGGCCTTCCACTGCTGTCAAGTGAGAGATAAAACTTGTGCGAGGCACCCTAGGCAGGCATGGCCAGGCCTCTGCTTGCTTCTCTGCCTTATCTTAGTTCCATCACTGTGCCTGACACAGAGCAGGCGACTGGTAAATATTTTTTGAATGAATGAACATGTGGTGTATAAGAGAAATTGGTGATCGGTCAGATTATTTGACCGTCCGGAAGAAGCGGAGGTAGTCGGAATGGCTTTCCTGGGTCCAGAGGCCAGTTCAGGGCATGGCGGGCTGGGGGAGCTGTTGTGGGGCCAGGACTGAGCGCTGAGCAGCTGGCGCTGAGCCTTGCAGGGGATGGGACGATCCTTTGATGCAGGCTCCGACTGGGGCTGGAACCCAGACAGTCTGAGCTGAGAGCCAAGCTCTTCATCTCTGTGCCATTCTGCCCACTCACCCATGCGTGGCACATGTGTGCCACAGTGGCCCGCGGTGGCATTGGCGTGGAGGCTGTTTTTATTACTCTTAGACTGCTGGAGACCGGGCACGGCAGGAGTGGGGAGGAAGGCCGCTGGCTGGGCCTGGCAGACCCCTTTCGCCATCACCTTCCTCTCATTCCATGAGCTCCCTAGGCTGGAGTGGGGGCTACCCACAGAGTCAGCTCAGGGAAACTTCAGTTTCTTGGTGTCAGGGTGAGTCAGTTGTCTCCCTGTGGTCTGAGGACATCGTCAGGAACCTCAACAGTCATTTCTTTCTTTGTGGCTTTGAGGTCTGGGTGTGGAGGCTGAAGGTTCCTGAGACCCCTGGGGCCCACGGTGGAAAGACTTCAGCCTATTGGGACCCGGGGGATGCAGGAGAGACTCCGGGGGACCCATGGGCATGGCTGGGAGCTCCCTGGCCGTTGGACTTCCTACAGCCTTGCCCACTCCCCACTGGCCAAGTGCCGAGAGTAAGAGTGAGGAATGCAAGTGAGCATGGGGTCTCATTTCACCTTCCTCACTCACGAGGGAGCTGCTCACATCATCTCTATTTTACAGAAGAGGAAACTGAAGCTTGGAGAAGTTAAAGGATCACCTACGTTCTCATGGTTGTTAAAGGACACAGCCTGGGCTTGGTGCTAGACCTGCCTGATCCCCAAAGCCAGCTCTTCCCCCAGCCCGCGCTCCTTCTCTGCCTCTTCTCTGGGGGCCCAGAGGCCAAGAGGCAGAGCAGGTGAGAGGTGGAGCTGAAGCAAGCCTCTGTCAGGCTCCTGCAGGGAAGGCGCTCGCCCAGATGGCTCATGGGAGGGGAGTGAGGGCCGGGATTGCTCGCGGAGGGGTGGGCAGGGCGGAGGGGTCAAAGAGGGGTGCTGAGGCACCCACACACTAGCAGGGGTGGAAGCTGTTACAAGTCTGGCCTGTTGTGCGAACCTGGTGGCAAGGGGACCCCTGGAGGAGGGGGCCGGGGCACAGAGGATGCAGGGATGCCAGGGACACGCCTTACCTCTCTCCTCTTGCCTTCTCCTTTCCCGTGGGGGCCTCGTCATGGCTGAACCCCAGCAGACAGCAGCAGTCGGGAGAGTTGGAGGACGGGAGGGCAGGGGCAGTCAGAGCCTGGCCGTGCCACCCGTGGTTACCCTGGTGGCAAAGGTGAGGGTGGCGGCCAGACCCGCAGGAGGGGAGTGAGCAGTGTGGACAGTGTCTCCTTTTGTTCCTGCTTGTCCCAGACGGACGGGACTGTCAGCTGGCCTGCCCTTCTCCCCAGCAGGTTTGGGCTCTCCCTGGCTGTTTCCCTGACCGATGCTCCCCGGAGACAGGGGAGACGAATCCTGCGTCACACTGGGAGTGTCCCCAGGGCTGAAGCTGGGCCTCCCAGCGCAGGCTGTGCTTTTCTTCTTTCCCTCCTCCGACTCTGTCTCTGTCTGTCTGTCTCTGTCTCTGTCTCTCTCCAGTCCCGACAGCCGAGGCCGGCCCTCCCGCAGGCCCCCTCCCCTGTGCGGGCGGTGCGTGCCGTGGGAGCGGCCCGGGCGGGCTGAACAGGCCCTGCAGCCATCTTGGGTGCAGCACCCTCCGCCCCGACGCCACACAGGATGCCACACCGGCCTGAAAATGGGCATCCTCAGGCCAGATTAAGCAAAACCACCAGCGCAGCCAGGAAGCGAAACCACCTGCTCAGCACTTGGGCGGGCGCCTGGCTGGGGAGGGGTGGGTGGAGGGGTGGCCTGGGGAGGACCCGGCCTCCTCCTTCCTGGACACGGCCAACTGCCTCCCAGGAGCCCTGGCTGCTCCGCCGTAGGGGACATTAAATATTTATGAATCAGTGGTGTTCGTGATGTTTTCTGAGCAATAAGTTTTCATGATGTGTGTTTGGTGAGTGAGGCAGCTGCCCCCCCAGCGCCCACTGCTGCGTCAACCCTGCTTGTCGTCTCCCCACCCCCCAGCGCATAAGTCACTTTGTCCTGGTCAGACATGAGGAGGGCAGGGCAGGCGTGGGAGAGAGGCCTGCTCCGAGCAGGTGGCCCTCAGGGTGGTGCAGTGCTGGGGCGGGAGGGGCTGAGGGGACAGATGCAGGAAGGGGCCAGGGTGGCCCTGTCTGGGGCGGACAGGAAGGAGTCAACAGCCCTGCAAGGACGGCCGGAGCAACTGCCTCCCGGTTCCAATCGTATCCTCAAGCTGACGCCCTCAGTGGTATTGAGGCCTGAAGGCCTGGGGAGGGTGGTGCCCCCCGCCGGGGCCTTGGCAGTGGCTCTCTGTGCGGCCTTGGTGACTTGTCCCCCACCCCCGCCGTCTGTAGCCCCCTGGCCCCCACATGGGCTGCTAGGAGTCGGGCACTGGGCAGAGAGGCTCGTGTGCCAGCCTCTGCTGGGCTGATGTTCTCCCAGGGCACAGGGGCAGGGTGGGTAGAGTGACCCAGCAAGGTGGGGCCCAGAGCTGAGTCCTGCTCTGTCCTGGAAGGGGTGAGAACAGCAGAGAAAGGACGAGACAGAGGGCAGGAGAGGGCCCGTGTCCCAAAGCCTAGCGCCCTGGCCAGCCCCGGGCCTTCTAGGCGGGGACAGAGGCCCTGGGGCCCAGCTGCCAAGGGAGGGGAGTAGGGAGAGGCGAGAGGAGGGAAGGGAGGGGAGCCTGACCGTCAGGACTGGCCCATCCCAAGACAGTCCTGCCAAGGAGGGAAGGGAAAAGAGGCCCATTCACAGCCCTGGGCCCCCTGTTCCCCTTGAAAGCCGCAGCCCCATAGAGGGAGGAAGTTGGCTCGTGCAACGGACTCATCATTCTGGGCAGGAGTGGGGGCGAGGTGGAGCAGGGCTGGGGTGGGAGGCGGGGAAGGCGCCTGAGCTCCGACTGGAGGTCGGTCTGCACCTGGCACTGCGGCACCAGAGGGCTTAGGCGGGAGCAGCAAAGCACCGTGAGGAGGAGGCTGCGCGTGCAAAGGCCGGGAGGCGGGAAAGGAGCAACTTTTCAACACTGGTGGAATCTGGTTCAGTGATTTCAAAAGCCAACTTTAAAGATTCACAGGGGACTGCCCAAAAGAGCAACTTATGACAGTGTGGATCCAGGAGGGAGAAGAGGACAGGGGCGCGGCTCTGCAGTCGCTCCAGCCCTGGCCTCACGCCGAGTGCTGCGCCTGGGTCCCTCCTGCGCAGCAAGGTGCTGGCGAGGGGCTGGGGCTCAGGCCGAGAGCCATGAGAACTGAGGGCCAGAGGACTGCCGTTAGGCCACAGCCCGGCCCCTCTGTCCTTTGGGCACTTCCTCTGCAGCTGTAGGATTCCCCCCAAGCATGAGATGACCTTAGTTAGCCGATAGGCCCTTGGGAGCATCTTCGAGGGGAGCTGAGGGGGTCAGGAGAGAAGGCCCGGCTGTGCTCAGCACGCGTCTCCGGCGAGACCCTAAACCCTGAGCCACTGGCACTGCTGGTCTCTCAGTGACGCCCCCCACACCCACCCCTGCCCCTCTAGTCTACAGTTCATAAAGCAGCCAAGGAGGTCCTTTTAAAAACTCAGATCTGATTATGCCACTGCTTGAACCCCACTGAGGGCCACCCCTTGCTGTTAGGGTAAACCTCTGTCGTTCCTTGGCCTTCAAGGCCTGTGCCAGGTTCTCCACCCACATGGCTCTCCTTCTCCACCCATGTGGCACCCCTGCACTCCCTGGCCTCCTGTGGCTCCCAGAACACCAGCCTCCTGGCCTCAGGGCCTTTGCTCCTGCAGTCCCCTCTGCCAGGAGTGCTGTGCCCGCTTAATTCCTACCATCCTTCAGATCTCTTGGGCCGCTGAGGCCAGGCCAGGTCCCTTCTTATGCTGTAACCACTCTGTCCTCCTTGAGACATTGACCACAATTGCAATGAAATGATCCATTGTCTAATTCACCCCTGACGCTCCGCCTCCCAGGCTTCAACGTCAGTCTTAGCAGGTCAGTTTTAATCACCCCGGAAGCCCAGCTACCTCGCTTGGTGCACTCAGAGCATTAGATATTTACGGACGATGAGTCTTGGAACGAGGTGAATTGGCAGGAGGGTGTTAGACTCAGACGGATCTGGGTTCCAACCCCACTCTGCCACTTACTAAGTGTGTGACCTGACTACAGATCTTAACCTCAGAAATCTTTATTTCCTCATCTATAAATTGAGGATAAAGCTATTTTATGCACACAGCTCTTGACTCACATGTAGGTGAGTCCCTGGTCCGTGTCACATGATCAGCTAATATCAGCTCAAGCAGCCTCATCTCCCTCCGCAGGGCCCGGCTCGGAGCGGGGCACACAGCAGCCCGGAGTCCAGGCCTGGTTGGTGGTGACGTGCATTTGCCGAGGGGGCATGTTGCTGGGAGACCTCGTCACCCACCTGTCTCCTACGGCTGCCCGTGGGAACAGAACAGCTTGAGGAGGGAGGTGTGTGGTTTCACTTTCATCGTTTTCAAACAAGAAGACAAAAAGAGGAAAAATGAAACCACCCGGGAAGCGGCAGGGGCCCGTGTTGCCGGCAGCCTGACGTGTTTTGCTCAGCGGGCACCGTGGGCCTGGCTTATTTATTTATTTTTGAAGGGACTGACTCACGAGTCAGCCGGTTGGCTTGGTGGTGAAACGCAACCCACTATCAAGGAAATAGCTGATGAACTACACGCCGTGGCTGCCGTGCCAACGCAGCGCTCACGACTTCTGAAAATCTCTTGTTTCTTGGCCAGCCAACTGGAGCTGTGGTTCCTCGCATGGCTCTCCAAGCCCAAATGCCAGGCACATGTGAGAGCCTTCAACAATTGCCTCACAATCGCCGCGCAGCGCCAATGCATGTTTGCCGTAATTACGCAGCGTCCAAAGGAGAGGCACAAAAGACTTGTTGATTTTGGACGGGCCCCGGCCACGGCCAGGCGAGGCCGACCTGAGCCCCCGGCAGAGTGTGGGCAGGAGGCCGGCCGGCCGCCCCGGTGAGGACGTGACCAGCTGGAGCAAGCGCTGAGCCCGGGCCGTCGGGGCCAGAACCGGCACATTCGCCTCGCTCCGCTGCCAGCTGACTCCAGAGCCGGCTTTCTGTGGGGAACAAGACGAGGAGCTGGAGTTCCTATAAAAAAAAGCTCTCTCCTTCCTCCCGCCAGCGATCCCTGGATGATAATCATCCCTGGGGTTGGCTCCCCTTCCCTCCCTCCCTCCGAGTCACTAAACATGCTCCTTGTCTCTCTCGTGTCTTTGCAGGAAATATCTTGGCTTCGGAGAGGCCTTTCCACCAGGGCCCGGCTGCTGTGGCCCATCTGAACCTTGCTTCCTGCTGTCCCCAGACGGGTTGTGCTGGGCGGTCAGGAGGTCGGCCAGGGCGTGCTGGGGCGAGAGAGTGACGACTTGGGGCTAGGGACCCTGGCCACAGCTCAGGTGTCGCCGCTCCATGTTCTGCGTGAGGTGGACATACCAGTTACCCTCGCGGGGACACGGTTTCTTCATCTGTTGTTTGAGCAGGGTGGGCCACAGCCTCGGTTTCCATACTCACCTCTTTCAAAATTTAAAAATTTTTAAAACTTGGGGCAGCGCTTCTTTCCAGGGAAATTTTACATGGAACCTCAATGCATAAAGTAAAACTGCTTGGTGGAAGCGGGTGTTGGGTCCACATCTCCATTCACTCAGCGTCTCCAGCCCAGACCCTCCCAGGCAGGCCCTGGACCCCGCAGAGGCAGGCTTGGGTGCCCCGGAAAACCGTTTGAGAACCGTGGCCTCTGCTCGCGAAGGCCCCCGCCGGCCTTTGCGTTCGGAGAAGAATCTGCGTGCTGAGCTGAATCGCAGGGTTGCCTTTGGCTGTCTCAAGTGCGTTCTCCATCCCGGGCTGGGGGATAAATTCAGCAAGGAGAAGACAGCAGTCCACAGTAACAACAACAACAAAAACGATTTTGCTCCCGCTGAAGTTTCTCACGCAACTGGCAGGCCGCCACGAATGTACTTAGGCGGAAAATCACCAGAAAAAAATGATATAATCTGACAGATTTTTCACAGGCTTAAATATTCATGAATTAAAGGAATTGGCAGAATTTTCTACATTATTAGCTTTCATCATGGCTGCAGGAGCAGTTGGTATACTGGCTGCTCTTCAAGATCCATTAATCTCGTCCGTCATAAGAGCAGCCATTTTAAAATTAGCTATTTTTACTGAGCGATGGCGTGCAGGGGAGAGGGGAGACGGAAATGCTGTTCCAGGGGAAAGGTCCTCCCCCTTCTCGCTCTGAAACCAGCAGGGAAAGCCAAGCAGCGTCACAGCAGGAAGGGGTCGAGTAACTCCAGAGGAGAGGACTGTGAAAACCCAGCCGGGCGGTGGGGCGGGGACCCGGCGACTCCCCCACGCAGGGAGCAAGCGTCTGCCCTCTGAGCCCCCAACTCTGGTCTCGGGACTGGCAGGGGTGAAGACGGCTCTCGGGGGGCAGAGGCCAAGAGACCCAAACAGGGGCTTCTGGGTGAGGAAGGCATGTAGGGCAAGTGGCGCAGTCTTTCTACCAGATGGCACTCAGAGTACCAAGTGACATACTGATTATTTATGGCGTGGAGTGCCCGCCCTGTGCGGGGGAACTGCGCTATGCGTGCACCATCTCATATCATCCGTGAACTTAAAGGTATGAGTGTGTGTGAGAAATATGTAATATATAGGAAATAGGTCACAGAAAGGTCTAAGTCAGTTGTCTGTGGTCCCACAGCCAGTGAATGGCAGGGCCACCATTCAGGTCCAAGTCTCTCTGTCCCCAAAGGGAATGAGAATGTGCCGTGTTGATTGCTGGCTTGTGGCACTGTGAAGGAACATCCTCCCAGATACACCTGCAGTTTGCTGGGAGAAAGCGTCTTCTTCCAACACATGGAGCCAAGTTGTAGGCAAATCATCCCTGCAGGAGCCCGAGACCCAGGCCGATTTCCCCCTGCCTGCTTCCTTCCTTCTGTCTGTCTGTCTAACCTCCCGCCCTTCCTTCTTCCTTCGGTCCATCGTTCCCTCCCTTCCTCCCTCCCTCCCTTCCTTCTTCCCCCCCCCGTTTTAAAATGTTGGTTTTATTATTATTCAGATATGGTGAGGCCAACAGATCAGGAGACAATTGCCACTGAAAAGAGAGTCTGTTATGGTTCCCGAGAAGAGAGGGCACACCACGCCAGGCAGGGCCCCTCCGGGATGCTCTGAGCAGGCTGGGAGGCAGAAGGAGCATGGACCAGCATGGGCGGGAGCCTTTATTGTGGTGTCTAGGGGGAGCCATGGGCAGGACAGGGCAGGGCAAGCAGGCTCAGGATTGGCCAGTTTGAATAATTTCAGCAGGCTCTGGGACATAGGGGCTGTTCCTAGTACCTAGCCCTGGGGTGATTATGGCAGGGAGCTGGTGGCCCTGAATGTGACACCCAGTAGAGGAGGTGGGGGGCTGTGGCTTTAGGATTGGTTAATTTGCATATTGCGATGGTTTGAATGTTTGTATTCCCTCCAAAATTCATGTTGGAACTTAATCTCTAGTGCAACAGTATCAGGAGGGGGGGCCTTAAGGAGGGCTCCACCGTCATAGGTGGGATTAGGGCCTTACAAAAGGGCTGGAGGGGACTAGCCAGGCCCTTTGCTCCTTTTGCTCGTCTGCCCTACTGCTATGCGAGGACGCAGCTTCCTCCCCTCTGGAGGACACAGTGTTAAAAGCACCTCCTGGAAGCAGAGACTGGGCCCTCACCAGACACCAAACCTGCCAGTGCCTTGATCATGGACTTCCCACCTCCAGAAATGTGAGGAAATAAATTTCTGTTCTTTCTATATTACACAACCTGCGGTATTTTGTTATAGCGGCATGCATAGACTGAGACACACATGCAAGGCACACTCACAGGTAAGGCCTTGTCGTCTCTGCAAGGTCACAGAGGTTCCAGATGTCAAAGCATGAGAACTATGGCAGAGTTAGTACCATCCATTCCACCTGCCCACCCATCCATCCACCCATCCATCCATGCATTTATTGAGCTCCTGCAATGCTGGGTGCTGAGCTAGGCTCTGGGTACCTGTATAAGCCTTGCCTTGATTCATTTTCAGGGTGGCGGTAAATTTGCACACTCAGCAGAGCCCACTCTGCCTAGGTGCTTTCTTCTCAGAGGCAGAGTTCTGGGAGCGCAACCGGGATCTCCCCGGGTCATTTTATGCACTCAGGTCAGGCTTATTGCCCGTGAGCCAGGACTCGTAATCACGAGGGGTGTTCTTGTTTAGGTGATATCTAACATACTCAACAACCCAGAGACAGGGGAGTCAAACAGAATAGATGCAGGCCATACGCAACCTGCACAGCCAGATGGGATGCATTTGGGTGAATGTCACCTGCCGGGATGGGACTAGCCCATGCAGTGCTGCTCAGAGGGTGGAGGGAAGACAGGCTCCTTGTCTGGTTGCTGGGGACCAGGTCTCTTCCTGGGTCCTGGAATGTTTCTGCATGGTAAAGGAGTGATGTCTGCCTGCAGACAGATTGAGTGGGGGAGCTGGCGTTTGGGTAGCATTTCTCACGTTTATCATCAACAATAATGATGATTAGTCATCATGATAATTAATAATTATTTACACTTGTGTGGTGCTTATTTGTGGAGTATCTACTCCATTGCCAAGTGCTTTATAACAGCTCATAATTGTAGGCAAAGTTTGCTGAGCTCTTCTGGGGGCCGTCACCGCTGTGCTGAAGACTGTCTGGATATTACCTTGTTCAGTCCACACATCATCCCTGTGAGGTAAGGATGAAATTTCCCTTTTACAGATGAGGAAGCTGAGGTTCAGAGAGGTTATGGAACCCACCTAGGGCCACACAGTGAGTAAGTGGAAGATGGGTCTCAAAATTTTGTTCTGTCTGACTCCCAGGCCCAGCCTGACCCTGGAGCCTGTAGATCCAGTCCCCAGGGGATCAGAGAAATGGGTCAGAGCCTGAAGGCACAGGTGCTTGGGCAATGCAGAGTTCCCTGACCAGCTCTGGGGCCCTAGAGCAGAGCAGGTGGCCTGAGCCCGGCACCGGCTGCATCTGTGTCCCGGCCAGGAGGAAGCATTGAAAGGACAGGATTTCTGACGCAGCCTCCTGGGAAATCTTGCCTGAAGCCCTGGGGGCAGAGCCTGACACGAGTCTGAAGCCCTTGTACCAGCATGGTGGCCCCTAGCAAAGCCACCACAATGAAAACCAGTGCCTCGGGCATGGCTGCGTGTGTTGGGACTTCCTGTGGGACTTACAGCTGGCATCAAGAGTCCTCCCCGTCCACCCTGATTCTGGTGCTTGTCACCCCATTAGACAGCTGCAGAAACACACAGAGGAGACCCTGGGGTTTGCTGTACACATGCTGGAAAACCTACTGGGCCAGATTTTACTGCACATTTTAATGCTACGGGGGAATTAGCCGGCGGGCTCAGCAGCTTTGATGCAGGAGATAGGGATCGTTTCCCTGCAGCCTCACAAGGTTTGATTCCGTAGGGAGACTTCCCTAAAGCATGCCTGGCGTAAAGGCTCCCCGCCGGTGTGCAGGGAGAGGAGGCAGGGGCCTCCCTGTGTCAGTGAGCCTCAGCAGAGGTGAGGATAGGGGAGCTGAGGGAGGAACGCAGAAGGCAGGCCCCGGACACCGCCCTGTGCTTGTGCTGTGGGCAAGTGCGTCTGCCTGCTGCCTCTAGTTTTGAGCCCTGACCCCAAGGAGGTGCGGAGCAGAAGGAGGGGGGACCAGAAGCTTCCTAAGATGGCCCCCGGCCACCTCTCGGCTCTGCCTCTAGGACTTCTGTTGCGGGTGCCCCCATCCCACCCGGGTGTGCACGACACGCTCCAGCCACCCCAGACACCTGTGACCCTGCCGTCCTTCCCGGCTTCCTGTCCTCCCCAGGACTTCCTCGTTCACCACCTTGCGCCAGGTGAGTGAGTTACGGTGCTCTGTGAGGGCAGGGCCATCGCCGAGTCTTGTGTGAGTAGAGGATGCCAGAACTAGTGGGACTAAATGCGAAGCCATGAAGCGCCGGTCCCCTCCCACCCTGCAGGCTGGCAGGGTTTGGGGGGCCAGCAGGGTTTGGGGGGCTGGCAGGCTTGGTGGGCCCCGGACTATGTGGGTCAGAGCTGGGCACAAGGACGAAGTGGACTGCCAGGCAGATGGTAGGAGCCCACGGAGGGACACTGAGCGAGGGAGAACACGCGTCACCTCGCTCCCGTGTCTCCGCCAGCTCGGGCTTTTGGCTGGAATGGGGCAGGAGGGCGGGAGAGGCTTCTGCGCCCATCGCCCTCATCTGGCCCAAGCACTCTGTCCCTTGACTCACCTCCGAGAGCTGACAGACCCCTGGTCCTGTGTGATGGAGACCTGCCCAGCCTGGGCTCCAGTCCCTGTGAGGCGCCAACTTGCTGCATGGCCGGGTGACCCTAAAACAGTTGCTTCTGCCTCTGAGCTTAAGTTTCCCATCTCTAACCTACTTCCTGTAGGGTGGCGTGCGGAGCACCGGGGCGGCACACGGGAAAGTGCCGGGAGGCCACACGTGCTGCAGGAGGTGAGGCGACGTTAGACTAAGGCAGAGTCACGGTGACGGAGTCTCGTCCTGCGTGTTTCCGGACTGGAAACGGCCTTTCTGCGCTGTTCCTGGGGAAGGTGGTGGAAGTCTAGGACCAGCAGGGGCTGCGAGTCACACACTCTGGGGGTCGCCCCGCCAGCCCGCCTTCGGGCAGTGGTGCCAGTCGGGAGAGCTTCCGTTCCTGGTTTTCACTTTTCTCTCTTGCTGTCTCTCTGCCTTGGTTCCTCTCTCTTTGTGTCTATTTCTCTGTCTGTCTGTCTGTCCTGCCAGTGTCTCCCCCTCACTCTCTGACCCTTCTCACTCTCGATCCTCAGCACCTATGCATTCTCCCACTCGCTTGTCTGTTCTGCATTCCCTGCTGAACCAGTTCTCCCTCCTCACTCCCCACGCCCCGGCCCCCGGGTCTCTTGCAGCTGTGCTCTGCACCCCTGGAACCACCTACTCCAGTTTTATGGGACAAAGAAAACACAAAACAAAACAAAACCAACTTGCACCAGCTCCCGGGCTTGCAGCTCGCCAGCAGAGGTCAAACACCATGGCTGCCTCCCGTCTCTGGGCAGGCGAGGCCATGACAGCTGCCCTTTCTCGCGCTGTGGGGATACAATTCGTTGTGGGCCTGGAGCCATCAAAGCTGCCATCCGGTTCTGCTGAAAGTTGTGGTGCCGTCTGTTGCTGCCACAGGCCAGCTATGGCAATGTTCCCTCCAGAGTGGAGGCAAAAGAGGGCCAGGGGCCACTGTCTTCTGGGGAACGGGCATTGTTTTCTGCTCCCCAATACCATCGGTCTGTGACATGAAGATGTCAGGGCAGCTGGGACTGGGTGAGGGTTACAGATGTCAGAACTCAGTTTCTTGATCTGTATAATGGGGATAATAATACCCACCTAATGGTTGTTTGGTGAGATTTAAAGTAGTCAATACATTATCCAGAACCCAGCATGTGCTACTTAAATGTTAACTATGAGCAGATTGGTGTTATTACTATTATCCCTGTTGTTATTGCTTTGCATTCCAGCTGTGTGATGTTGGGGTTTACCTTTCCAAGCCCGTTCTCTCCTTTGTAAAATAGGAATATAATACTTGTCACCCAGGGGATTGGGAGGGAATTTGTGGAAAGCAACTCCCACAGAGCTTACCTTTTATTAGGTGCAAAGTTAAGCTCTATTCTCCTTTCCCTCCTCCCCTCTGCCTTCCTTTATGTAAACCATCAGGCTACTGAGGCGTGCAAATCTAGAAATG
The DNA here is from genome assembly GCA_963575035.1 of Avahi laniger. Taxonomy (NCBI): domain Eukaryota; kingdom Metazoa; phylum Chordata; class Mammalia; order Primates; family Indriidae; genus Avahi; species Avahi laniger. The sequence continues at coordinate 60,265 of CAUYSK010127714.1, forward strand.
AAACCAGAGCTGAGCACTTGTCTCAGACCACACTGGGTCCCTGGCAGACAATGCCCAGCTTTGCAGCTCAGTCTGAATTTCAGCTGCAGATTCTAAATCTGTTTGTCACCCTGAGTTTGCAGCTCTCTTGGTCCCTCATGGAGCAGTGTTGATTGTACCTATTACTTAGGGAAGAGTCCACCATAGTCTCAAGACGGGGACATTTCATAGCTTCGTAGATTTCCTCCAGCTGGATCATGGTTCACTCAGTAGTGACTTTAGCAGGCTAGAAACGAAAGGTAGTGCAGAAACACAAAATGTGCTTTCCGAGAGCCGTCAGGCAGGACTGTACCAGGAGGCTGACTCATCCCAGATGGTGAGGTCTCCCTTGGAGCTCATCTTAATGCCTCCCACTGCTTATGTGCACTTCAGTGCACCCCTTATTTTTCTTGTGGGGCCTAGATTATCATTGCGGAATAGCCCAGATGCAAGTCTCTCCAGGACGCTGTAACTCCTGGGCCTGTGCCCTGGCTTAGCCCCCATGGTAGAGCATGTATAGCAGGGATGGGGTCTCCGGGGGCCCCCTGCCCTGAGGTCCTCTGCTAGAGCTCAAGCCTGTTCTCACACGAGGCCTGCAGGTGGCAGCAGCTCCTGAGCCCAGGAATATCAGGCAGATCAGAGGCGGGGAGAGCAGCTTGCAGAGGGGAGGCTGAGCCGGAGCAGCCATGCTTGGGAGCGCTTGGGGTTAGAGTGGGGCTGAGGAATCAGGAGGTAGGTGAGCGGCCTGGAGGGCAGACCAGGACAGCAGGTCAGTGCTAGGGAGGACCGGACAAGGAGCGAAGTGTGCGACCTTGGCTCTGCAGTCAGACCACCTGGGTTCAGATCCTGGCTCTGTCACTTCCTAGCTGTGTGACCAAGGACAAATCTCTTCACAGTCGCCCCATCTGTAAAATGGGAACCATAATGGTACCCAAATCAAAGGATTGTTTGAAAATGAAATGAGAAATTACTTGTGAAGGTAAGTACTTGCTAAAGATGAACTCTAATTCTGAATGAAATGTCCCCTTGGTCAAACAAATGACACTACAGAAAACCCCCCTGTGGCTGCATTGTCTTCTCCAAGCCACGGTGGCCACCCAGCTGGGAAGTGGCGGATGGAGCATCAGCACGAACCACAGGTCCAGCATCCGGGGACACAGGCTGGGTAATAGGACGGAGTCCAGCTGGCAAGCGGGCCCTATAGGAAGCCCCTGTGCCTCTGAGCGCTGAGGCTCCTTTTTGTCCAACCTGGCAGGGGTTAACCGTCAGGCACTGAGGCCTTAGGGTCTGCCGGGCTGGGCAGGGACTCTTGACTAAGTGGGAAGGGAGGGGACAGGGAGAAAGCAGCCGAGGACAAGCTGCCTTCTACACGGTTAGCTCTTGACAGCACCTTTTCATTAAACCATCTCTTTTCAAAGGCTCCAGTCCCCAGAGTAATTGAGGCTTCGGTTCCCTGCACTGCTGTCTGCTTCTCTTCCGAAGAGCTGCCTCGGTGCCCTTCTGAGCCTCTGACAGATTTTCAGAGCAACAATTATGGAATCTAAAGACGCTTCTGGGAGCGAGGGTGCATTTAGCCCCCTCCCGATGCCTGGTGTGTCTCAGGCCTTGGGAGGGGGCGGTTTCATCACAGCTCAGCCTGCGCAGGAGCAGGGGCTGAGTCGCAGGAATCCGGAGAAGTGAGCAGGCTCTTCTGGTAGTGCTGGGCTGCAGGAGGCCCCCAGCTCCCACCCTGCCCCCCCATTCTTCTCTAATCCCTGCATGCCAGCGTTGTGCTGGCTTTGAACTTGAACACCCGTAAATGCATTCGTTAGGCAGACAGCACTCCATCAAGGAGGCTCTGGGCTCTGCCTGCAAAACAGTCGTAAAGTCCAACGACAGGGAATCAGAGGCTCAGGCCGGCCCGTGCGGATTTTGAGGGCTGTAGATTCTGGCTTCTAGTCAATGAAGGAATAGAACAGAAGCGATCTTCTCTCCAAGTGGTGTTGGCCGGTCCTCCTAACCCACTGATGTTGGAGAACTCGGTACCTCTGGAGGCAGCCAGGGTTTTCGTGTTTATTGGTCCCCAGAACAGGGAGACAAGGCCACCAGCTGCACCTGTCCAGGGATATTCAAGTTGCACTTTTATTCTCCATCAGGTGTGGGGGTCACACTGAGGGAATCTCAGCGGAAACCCTTCTGGAAGCCCAGCTCTCCGAGGGAATGGGGAGTTGGTTTGGGTAGAGCTATGCACGGGGGAAAGGGGGCCACACTCTGTACCTCACCCTGCACTCTGCCCTGTTCGCACCTAACCTCGGTCTGATCATTGCATTTCACAGCTGAGAAACTGGATACCCGGGAAGGCTGGGAAGCTTCCCTCAGGTTCCAGGGTCTTGGCCCACTTGCGTCTGGATGTGGGCTTGCTGAGGAACGATGCTCTGCCAGAAGGAGCTTCTGCCACTTTTGTCCTGGGCTGTGGGCAACGCTTAGGTACTGCCATTCATATGTGGGTGCTGGGTGCGCACGAGTCCTGGTGCTGGGCAGTGGGTCTTTGCATCTATCTGTGGTCAGGGCTTCTTTCACCACCCACGGGCTGCCCTGCCCCCCGGAGGTTGAGCTCTTCCACGATCATTGACTGGAATTAGGGGTCGGGAACCTCCTTTCTCTAAGAGCCATTTCCCCTCCTCATGCTCCCAACAGGCCCTGGGGTGCTGAGAAGCCCCGAGCCCCTTTCAGGGTACCTCACCCCATGACTTTATGAGGACAACTCTCCCTTTTTAGGGACAGCCACAGACCCCAGAAGCTGCCTGGGCAATGACCTTGCCCTGGGGCTCAGGGACACCTGAGTTTCTCTTTTTACTTCGACCCTTATGGACTCAGAATCTTTGAAGGAGGTGGTGGCATCAGATAGACTTGAGTGTGAATCCCGACACTGCCATTCTCTAGCTGTGTGACCTTGTACAGGTCACTAACCCTCTCTGATCTTCAATTTCCTCAGCAGTAAAAGAGGATAATAATTTTAAAAATCACAATTCATTAACACTGCTATTTTATTCTCAATGTGTCAGGCACTATTCTAAGTACTTTATATGAATGACCTCATTTAATCCTTGTAATAACCATATGGGATGATTAATATTGTTTAATCCCTATGTTATGGATGATTAAACTGAGATCACACAGGTAGTTAACAGCAGAGCTAGGATCCAGGAAGAGCCAGCTCCACAGCCTCCCTGAACGTTTACACTTTGCTGTGTCTCTGGAACTAACATGAATAATCTAAAAAATGATGTCTGCTTCACCAGGTAAGGAAAAAATGAGATGATGCTTGTATGTGCCAAGTTCCAAGCTTAGCACATATTAGACGCTCATGAAATTTTGTCTACGTTGTCCTCTCCTGTTCCTGGTCCTTCTATTCCCCCTTGCGAGCACACGCGGTGGCCACGGCAAAGTGGGTCTGTGACAAGGAGCTGGCAGGCTGTGTCTGAGAAAGGCTGGGGGTGGCAGGGTGGGTCCTCATTCCCTTCTCTCTCCCTCTGCATCTGGGACAGCCGGCACCCCAGCTCACAGGCAGGCGTGGATCCAGTACCCCTGGAGCTGACATAGACCTCTGACTGTTTCCCAAGGCAGGAGAGTAGGAGAGTGTAGCAACTGCCCGTTGGAGGCTGCCAGTAGGCCTGGTGGCCTCAGGGTTTCTGCCATCTGCTCTGGGGAGGTTGCCTGTGTCTGTGCCCATCTCCTGATGGAAACACTGGGGCCAGAGCTCATGCGGCCTGGCTTCTGGGCCAGCGGAGAGCTGGTAAGGAACAGACCCATCCATTGGGATCTCCCGGGTAGATTCTCATTCTCACCAACATAGATAACCGAGTCCCCAGGAAGAAGCCACACGTTCCTGACCTCTTTCTCGTGGTTTCTTGAGTCCTCAGCCATCTCAAGGGTGGCCAGTTACAGTTCCCCACAGACAGACATAGCCCTGCTGGACCTCTGGGGAAGTTTCAAGAACCAGTTTGACCACAAAACCAAGAAGCAAGTCTGTTAGGGCCTATCTGGATGAAGTGGTCGCGGTGGCTGTGAGACAAGGATCCGAATTAGTCATGAGAGGAACAGGAGCCAGGCTGGGGTAGAAGCAGAGGCCGTGTTGCAATTTCGTTGGGAATCAACTGGGTCATCTCTTGTGGGGGACACCGTGCAGGGCTGCCAGCCCTCGGGTTTTCTTCATAGATGTGGAGATGGTATCGCCCAACTGCCTTTAGCATCTGGCTGTGAGATGACGCTGGGGGCGAGATGGGACGATAGGCTTTGGGGCAGAGCTAGTGGCTCCGGACACATGGGGTGGAGGGCGCTGGGCGGAGGCCATGTTTGAACAAGATGGAGCAGTTGTTGGAGGAGCCCCGGGCCAGAGGTCCCCTCTCCGGATCAGAGTTGGCCCCTGGATCTGTTCTCAGGGGAGTGAAGCATTCACCACCTCCCCAGTTTGGAAAATTGCCCAACGTGACACAGTAGCCAATCCCTGGCTTAGGGCTGTCCCCTCCCATCTGGGATATACAGTGCCCTGAAAGGTGATGAGCTGTGGTGGAAGAACACTGGAGTCTTGGAGCTTTGGGGCCTGACCAACTTGAAATTAAATCTCAACTCTGCCCTAAAGCACGGGGGGGTCCTGGGTAAGTCACTTAAATTCTCTGCACCCTCATCTCTGAAGGGAAGATAAAAACAGCTTCCCAGCAGGGTGGCTGTGAGAGGCAACGATGATAACATGGGCGAAGGGATGGTATACAGTAGGAGCTCAACAGAGGTTACGCACATTTCTCCCTCTTCTTAGAACACACCCTGTCCTGCAGCCACTGCCAGGCTCCCTTCTTTCTTCACCTTGGTGTCTGAAAGGCCTCGTTAGCCGGCTCCCCTGCCCAGAGCAGCCATCACGAGCACTGTCTGCGAAGAGCCAGAGAGCGAACACTGGAGGCTCGGCAGGCTCTGAGCACTGTGTGTCACAACTGCTCACCTCTGCTTATGCGGCTCAAAAACAGCTGCAGCTGCTATCTAAATGAATGAGGGTGGCTCTGTTCCAACAAAACTTTATTTGCAAAAGTAGGCAGTGGGTCAGATTTGGCCTACAAGTGGTAGTTTGCCGACCCTTGGCCTGGAGTTCCAAGTCCAAACACCGCTGCCTGGTCTCACCTTGTCTGTCCAGTCAGGTTCATAATTACTCTCTTAAATGTTCCCTGATCTGACCCAACAGGACTCCCTCTGGTCCTCTGCTCATGAAGTGTTTAGCCTTACCTCCAGGCCTTTGCCTGTGCTTGCCCCCTGCTTAGAATACCGCCCTATTTCCTCTCTGCCCTTCTAAATCCCACCCCCAGGTAACCTGGGCTGCCCTGTAAAATGTGGGCTCAGACCAAGGTCTCTCGGTTCAGCATTGGATGAGTCCATCCTTCAAGGCTATGCTGAGGCCAGCTGTCCCTAGGGATTGCTTCCTTTGCAGGACTCCCACGGCCCCTGCCGTTGGTGCCAGGGTGGTACTTCCATGGGTCCCTGGGTGGAATTGGTGCCCCAGTCTCAATGATGAGCCTTGGAGGCTTAGTCCTCAGCTTTTCCACATCCAACTCACAACAACCTGCACCTCTGTCCTGCTTGATATCTTTCAGATTTCCTACATGTGTGAATCCAAAAAAGGTTCAGGCATTATCTCTTCAAATATTGCGTCTTTCCCATTGTCTTTATTCTTTTCTCCTGAAGCTCTAATCAGTAATATCTCAACCATTACATCATATTTTCCTTGTCTTTTAACCTCTCTGTCAAATTTTCCATTTTTTGGCTTTTCTATTGCATTTGGGGGAAATTTTTTCAAACCTCTCTTCCAATTCATTAATTCTTTCTTTATCTGTGTCTAATACATCCATTGAATTTTTAATTTCAAAGATCATTTTTTTCATTTCCAGAAGTTCTAGTTGATCCTTTATAGACATCTACCTATATATTTTGGTAGTCTCTTATTCCTTGACCATTTTTCCCTTCCATCTTTTATCTTTTTAAACATTTCATACATAGTTATTTTATAACCTATCTTATTATTATAATATAAAACCTATCTTATTATAATATTTGAAGTCTTTGACAATCTAAATCAGTGGTTTTCAACTGGGGGCAGTTTTTCCCTCCAGGAGACATTTGGCAGCGTTTGGAGAGTTTTGGTTGTTATGACCGGGGAGGGTAGTGCTGCTGGCATCCAGTGGGCAGAAGACCGGGCTGCCATTAGATACCTGTGATGCACAGGACAGTCCCATGGGAAAGGATTATCTGGTTCAAAATGTTCACGGCTCTGAGGTTGAGACATCCTGCTTTTAATTTGTTGCTTGTTTTCTCTGCTGACTCTTGCTCATGGTGACTCATTGCCTAGAGTGTGGTTTTCCATAAGTTTCTCTTTGGTAAATCAGATCTGGACCATTCTTCTCCGCAGAGGATTTGTATTAGCTTCTGGCAGCCACGAGGGGGCATTGCCAATCGGGGACCACTCTCCTTTTCTGTCTTGGGTGCTTCCTCACCACATGGGCAGCAGAATCAGACTCACAGGAGGACTGGCAATGCGAAACGCTGCACCTTAGACCCTGATGCCCTCGGGTTGACTTTCCTAATGCTGATTGGGATTTTCCCGCAGCAACTAACCGATGAAGATCTGTGACTGGACATGGTCAGCAGCCACGGCTTGTCGGCCAAGAGCCCGGTTTCAGCGATGCTTTCGTTGCAGTCCGTCTTGCATTGTGTATGCATGCGTGTGACTGCGTCACAGTGACGTCTTAGGTCATTTCCCAGAAGTGAGTAGGAAATGGAAAATACGCCGATGCCTAATCTTAATACAGTTGGTCCAAAGGTGAAAGCATGTGTCTCACTAAGGCCAGGCCTCTGGGATGCCAGCACTACGCTCCCTTCACCTGGGCTCATCCACTGTGTGCGCAACGATGACAGACAGACTGAAATAAAAGAGCAGGCACAGCATGCTGACATTATGTCATTAGAAATGCCTTTTAAAGGAAAGGCCTACTTAGTGGTCTTGTCTTCATCCGTAATTCCAAAATTCAAAAAGCTCGCATGACCAAAAGTTTGTTTTGTCGATTGAACACAAACTCACGTGGCAGCAGAACCTGAGCTGACCTGGCCCGCGACTGTTTACAGTCTTTATATTCAGTGTGAACGTTCACGCACTGTGCTGTGGAAACACCGTGTGCTGATTGCAAGGTGCTGCCCCAGACTCTGCTGGGAGTGTTACGGAACACACAGATTTTGCACAGCGGCACCTAAAAAAAAAAATCATAAATTTTCTGGTTTTCAAGTCACACATGGTTCCGGGGGTTCTGGATACGGGGTTGTTAGGCCACGTTATTAGCTTTCAGGGAAAGCACTCCCCACCCCACCACACACAGCGTCTGACCACTCAGTGCTTCGGCGGTCAAATGATTTCAAGTGCATGTTGGGCGACAGCAGGCACTGTATGTAGGATGATTAGTATCTCGTGATCATTCCGAGGTGAACGTACAGGGATTTGAGTGGACCCATTTTGTTAGATTCCTTGCCCCCCTCCCGCGGTGCTGGACATCCGCTGAGGGCTAGGCGTCCATTGAATGATTCCTTAACGAATCCTTAGTTAGCATTAGAGGCTGTCGAAAATATTTTTTGTTTGTTTTTAAAATTACACCAAGAATACAAGAATACTCTTATTATAAAAAGAATGCTAAAAATATGCAATGCTATATAAGAAACTTCTCCTTTATCGAACACTCTCACTTCCAACCCCTTGGACACTCCCCAGCCCCCAGTAATTTTATCAAAATGTACTTAAAGTACATTTTCCCTGTCCCCTCTCTGAATATTGGTATACGTATGTGTGTAGTTGTAAACATTTAGGGTTTTTTAATATAAATGGGATTGTGCTATACTATATAGCGTTCTGCATTTTGCTTTTGTTCACTTCGTTATATATCCTTTTATATTGGTACATCTAGATCTACTTCATTCTGTGGTGTAGAAATACTGTAGTTTAGAATGATTTCTCTTTTGTATTGATTTCTAGAAGTCATATGGCTGGTCTGAAGGGCATGTACTTTCAAATTTTGGTAAACAGTGTCAGATCACCTTTTAATAACCTCCACCTATTTATAGTACATAAGTTATTGTTTTCCTGGTTTCTTGCCAACATTTGATGTTATTAATCTTCTTAACTTTTGCCATCCTGATGGGCAAAGATGAAATCTTTATATTTTAACATGCATTTTCCTGCTTACTTCTGAAGCGGAACATCTTTCTTCATTTGTTTGTTGGACATGTATGTTTCATCATGTTTCATCATTCATGAATTGTTTATTCAGAGTCTTTACCCATTTTTCTGTGGTATATGGTACTTATCCTTTTCTTGTTGATTTTTAGGAGCTCTTTATATATGTTCCTTTAATTCATTGTCTTTTTAATTGATATGTAGTTTATATGCAATAATTATGCAGATCTTAAATATAGAGTTTGAAGAGTTCTGACAAATGTGTACATTTGTATAATCATCGCCCAAATCAAGACAGAAAACATGTCCATTACTCTTGAAAGTTCCCTCAGGCACCTGTCCAGGCAGTACCCAAAGGCAACCATCATTCTGATTTCTATCACTGTGATTAGATTTCTCTCTTCCTGTACTTTATATAATGGGATCATACAAATAACCTCTTTTATGTCTGGCTTCTTTTGTTCAACATACTATTTTTGAGACTCATTTATGTTGTTACATGTATTTGCACTTGGTTCCTTTTAATTGCTGAGTGGTGTTTCATTGTGTAGATATAACACACATTGGTTATTCATTCCCTTGTTGATGGACGTGTGCGTTGTTTCCAGATTGGGGCTATTATAAATAAAGTTGCTATGCACGTTTTTACACAAGTCTCTGTGTGGACATATGTTCTCGCTTCTCTTGGGTAAATACCTAGAAGCTGAATAACTGGGTCATAGGTATATGTTTAAGCTTTATTAGAAACTGCCAAGCAGTTTTGCAAAGTGGTTGTACCTGATGAGTTTTAAAAATGTTGCAAATTTTTCACCTTCTCTGTTACTTGTGTTTAACATTGTTTATCATGTCCTTTGTCATAGAGATGCTTTACATTTTCATGAAGTCACCTTTTACTTGTGGATCCTGGGGCTTGTGTCTTGCACAAAAAGGTTTAAATGTTTTTTTCAAAAAATCTTTAAAATGTTCTTCTAGTTTGTTTTGTATATTTTGCTTCTTATTCTACCGAGAATTTACCTTTTCGTGTGATGTCGGGAAGACCTAAATCCTAGCCCAGACCATATGAGCTAGGTGTTGTTTCCCCATTTCACACAGAAGGAAGCGGAGGCTCAGAGACGGTGTAACTAGTTCAAGTCACACAATTAGCGGGGACTGGAGCTAAGATTCAAAAGCACAATGTCTCCCTTAAAATTGTTTTCTCCTCCAGGACTTCAGGTTTTCCATGTACGTCCTTAACATACATTCTGTAAGAAAGAAGAGGAAATAACGATATGCGTTTATGTACACACACACACACACACACACACACACACATGCATGCATGAATAACACATATATAAAGAAATACAAGAAGAATAAACCAAAAACTAATGGAGAAGGATTGACATGGGAATGAAACTTCTCCAAATAGGATTTTTAATATAGTTTGTGTTTTGAATCTTTTGTATATATTTGTACATGATTTACATGTTCAAGAAATTAAATCAGGCTGGGCATGGTGGCGCATGCCTGTAGTCCCAGCTACTCGGGAGGCTGAGGCAGGAGGATCACTTGAGCCCAGGAGTTTGAGGTTGCTGTGAGCTACGTTGATGCAACTGCACTCTAACTGGGATGACCACGCGAGACTCTGTCTCACAAAAATAAAAAATAAAAAAAAAAACCAAAGAAAAAAATTAAATCAAATTAAATAAAAAATAGGAAAAGGAAATCCTCTCCTAATTGTGCACTAACAGAAACAGATCAGCCAACCAACCCACCGCAAAAACCTGTGAAAGATATATGTGGGAGAACTGGGAAATGCGAATACGGACCGGAGGCAGATGCCATGCAGAATTACGGTTAACGTCAGCTTCAAGACTGGGCCTGTGACTATGCAGGAGAACGTTCTTTGGAACAGACGCATCCTGAGGAAAAGGAAGAAGCATTGTGCCGTCTGTAACCTATCTTCAAATGGTTCAGCAAAAACGATTGTTTACAGAATGGAATAAAGCCCATGTGGCAGCATATCAAAGTTGTCGAACAGGGCCCAGGCGGGGGTGAGACCAGTGATTGGATCCACTCGGATCCACTGTGCACCTTGCAGACCGCAAGAGTGAGCACCTCCTTCAGACACCTTGCGGGTCTCACCCTGGCCTCGGCCCTGTGGCTGAATCTGGGTGGTGGTTCTTTCAACTCTTCTGTATGTATAAAATGACGCAACGACCCAAACGTCTGTCAAGAAATGAACAGATAAACAAATGTGACATATCCATGCAGTGGAATATTACCCCGCCACGGAGAGGAATGAAGGGCTGATGCAGGCTACAGGTGGACGAGCACTGAAAACATCATGCCTGGTGAAAGAAGCCAGTCACGCAAGGTCGTATTGTGTGATTTCTTTTATGCGATGTGTCCAGGAGGCAAATTCACAGGGACAGAGTATAGATTAGAGGTTATTAGGGGATTGGAGGAGGCGGAGGGAGTTGGGAGTAACTCCTTAGTAGGCACGAGGTGTTTTTACAGGGTGATAAAAAGGTTTTGAAACTAGAGAAAGCCAGTGGTCGCACAGCATCGTGAATGCACCAAATGCCCCTGACTTGTGTGCTTTAAAATGGTTAATCGTGTGTTATGTGAAGGTCACTCTCAATTTAAAAAAGACAAAACGTGACTCAATGAACAGTTCAGGAACAAAATGGTCAGAAGTCAGGTATGAAAATGATGCCTTTTCACAAGTGATTAAAATAGTCCACGTATGCAAAGGACCATTCCTCGGAATCCTGGCCTAGGCATGGTGTGACAAGGTCACCCCAGGCAGTGTCGGCAGGGTCAGGTGAGGGGACTGAGCACGGGCTGCCCCGTGACCCTGTGCATTCACTTCCCCTCTCTTGGGCCTCAGCTTCGTCGCTACCAAATGTTCTCTGGCTTTACTGCGGCTGCGCCCACCCCACGCCTTTGGTGTCCCCGCAGGGACCCGGGCCACAGAGAGGCTGTGCCCTCCCCTTTCACCCCCCAGTCACCCGGGGCCCGGGCGGCAGAGCTGCAGGGAAACATTCTGCTCTGGGAAGTTTCTGGCACCTTTCCTGACCTGACCTTAGGAGCAGGCTCCTTGTGGGCGACACAGTGGTGCCAAGGGTCCCACAGGTGATGTTGGTTTGCTCAGGAGGTGCAGTTGATGAAACAGATTCTGAGGGTTCTGGTCCGGGCGGCTCCTCCACCTGACCCTTCCGGGACCTGGGGACCCTGCCGCTTGCGACTGCAGCACAGAACAGGAGAGCCGTGTGTTCGTGTTTGGGTGTGGGATAAAAATAACTTACTGCACGCCAGCCACTGTGTCCAGCACTGTGCATGTGCCCTTTTATCCAGTCCCCAAGGCCAGCACGTGTGGGACTATACTGGGCCCAAATCGCCACAGAGGAGGCGAGTGTCAGACAGGTTAGGCTAGTTGCCCAAGGCACACCGGGCAGGTCAGTGGCGTGGCTGGGATTCAGACCCTCCGTGTCTGACCCCGGAGGCTGGGCTGTCCCTGGTGGAGACCCTAAGTCCACACGCAGGGAAGGGGCCGGAAGGGAATCGCCGTCTGTATGCACCACACCCTCTGGGCTCGGAATCCAAGCCGCAGAATCCTGCCCACGCGGCAGGCATGCTGGTCTCATCCCTATTTTGCAGAAAAGACACATGCAGCTGAGAGAAGTTCATTTGCCCAAATGTCACACGGCCAGGACTTGAGAGTCGGGACACAAGCCAGCTCTACCTGTAGCCCTGCTGCTGACCCCGTCTCTACATGGGGCCCCCCCTGACACCTGCTTCTCTGAGGAGCATTTTGCTCCATTTCGTGGGTGAGGGGAGCAGGAAGGCCTGTTTCTGTCGGGGAGGGCAGCCGGGCAGAGAGGCCTGGCTGTGCCTTGGCAGCCTCAGTGGCAGCCTCACCGGGCAAACCAGGCAAGGCCTTCAGGACCCCAGACTGCCGATGCAGTCTCCTCCTTCAAGGGGTGGCGGCCTGGCTTTGGCGCTCCGTGGAGGAAGGAGCGTGCAATGGTGGAGGAGATGGAAGCTTCCAGAAGGGAGGACACCCGAGGCAGTCTGGCTGTCCACAAGCCAGGAGCGTAGAGAGTTCTCTGAAGGACTCCAGGGGAAGAACACAGGTGTGGAAAGAATTCTCTGGAAACCTTCACACGCCCAGGGCAGGAAAGTCACCGGAGCTCCCCCTTCTCTGGGGGTCCCCGCCAGGCAGGGGGCATTGGGCCAGGACCTCGGCTGAGGTCCCCTGATTGCATGTCCCTTATGGGCCTGTTTTGGGCCCTGTCCCTTGAGGAGCCACGGGGTGGGGTGGGGCGGGGGGCTCTGTGTGCTCAGCAGTGGATCCAGCACAGAGCAGGGCCAGGCTTCCAGACGCTCCAACTCACTTCCTCCAGTGCCCAGAACCAGACTGAGCCAAGCCGGCTAGGTCTGGTTTATACCAGTTCCTTTCAGCCGGTGCCTGTCCTTGCCCCTGCCCATGCTCTTGGCCTCGGGGCTGGGCCTAGGCCTCTGGAGGAGAATGGCTGCCCAGGGCTGGGCACAGACACAACCCCAGTGGTGGGGGGTCCTGAGCTGCAGGCCTGGGCAGGAGGACTCTGAGTGGGGGAGCGCCCTGGGGGGAGTTGTCGATAGCTCTGCCCCAGGCCAGCCGTCCCATCTTCCATGTCTGGGAGGAGCAGCCCACCAAGGGGGAGGGTCTGTATTTCTGAGGAGAAAGCTGGGTTTCCTTGACTCCCTCTGGGTTTGGGGTCCAAAGCACTTCACAGGGATCAAGTCCCTACTCTGGGTCCGAGCCACGAGGATACAAGAGCAGACGGGAGAGGGCCTTGCCCAGGGCCTCTGACGGGAGAGTAGAGCAGTGGCTTTCTGGCAGATGGTGGGACACAGGCCTCCAGCCAGGGAGGCAGCGCCTGTCCTAGACCTGGACCTGGATTTGGGGTGGTGGGGCTGTGAGGCGCCTGCCCCGACCAGAGCGGCCAGCGCCAAGGGAGGAGCCCTCAGCTGCCTGGATCCCTCCCCCATCCTTCCTGTCCTTCCTTCCATCCATCCATCCACCGTCCGCTGGATTCAGATGCAGGGCTCTTTGGTACCGCCCTGTTTCCAGCCGCCATGCAGGTGTCAGGGTGGGCTGCCGGCAGGTAGGGGGGCCCGGGGTCCCTTCCCCAGCCACACAAGCGTTAGCTGATGCTCCAAGCCCGTCTGACGGGCCCCTCCCAACCTCAGGCGTATTGTGCCCGCCCTTGAGAAAGTCGGGTAATTGCCCCCTTCACGGAACCCAGGCTCTGTCAGTCCTCAAGTTCACTTCAGAATGAGGGCGCCCGGGTGAACTTTATTCTCAGCCATTGAAGTCGCCTTAATCTGGGGAGGTGGGAGAATTTCCTCCCACCCTTTCTTTCCACCCATTCCTTCTTGCTTATTATTTTTGAGATCTGAAATGCAAAGCACCCAAGACAGCATGTGTCCCGTCTTCCTGTTCTTTCCTGCCCTTTGTGTCTCCGAATCCTCAAGTCACATGCCACACCAGCCAGTTTAGCATAAGAAATTAAATTAATGTTCATGCTTCAACTCCAGATGTAAATGCCTTTATTAATAATTTAAAGCACATTTATTTATGCAGTTTGATATTTTTCAGGTTCAGGGAAGCAATTAAGTTCTGCTCAAGTTGCCGCTCAGCGCACAGTGTCACCCGGTGGCTCTTCTCCCTTCTGCCCCCGGAGGTGCTGGGGAGAGAGCGAGAAGCAGCCCCCGCGCCTGGCGGGGACACCCCCTCCCCTCCGGTCTGCCCCCACCTCTGGGCGCTTGCGAAATTGAAGAGATCTGCTCCGGCCCATCTCAAGAAAGACCAATTTCTTTCTCAGAATTGCCCTGCGTTCTTAAACGAGGCCTTCAGAGGTCCTAGCCACTAAACGTTCTTCCCCTTAACTAGTTTCTTGGGAGACTGTCATCATCAAAAAGTCACTTTTAACTTTTAACTTGGTAAGCAATTTCTCATCTGTTAAGGGCCTGGCTCCCTGCGGGCGGGAAGAGCTGGCTGCGCAGCTTAGCAGCCAGTGAGCTCGGACAACCTGCGCACTTCTGTTGGCGTCTGTTTCCTTCTCTGAAAACTGAGAAAGTGATGTTTACCCTAATGGGTCTTGGCGAAGATGGAGCGGGGAGGTAATACAGGCAAAAGCACTTCCTGATGGATGTGTCACCTCCCTACCTGGCCTCCTCCGGCCCCCATGCCTTTGGGTGGGGCTGTCACACACCCATCGTGCCCCTCCTTCTCAATTTCCTATTGCGCAACCGATAAAGTTCACATTCGCCTTTGGCCTGGTACTGTTCAAATAGCGTTTGCATCCCTGGTATAAAGTTATCCTCAGAAATAATATTTTGAACAGAGTTCCCAGGAGGCAGAAGGGACAGATTAGAAGTCAGACGTGTCCTCCAGACCCCTGGCTAAGCTCACACCCTCACCCAGCACATCACCGTAGGCCCCCGTGCACCAGAGCTGTGCGAGGGGCCGTGGGGCAGGGGTGGGGCCCACCAGGATGACCAGGGCTGTCTCTGTCCACCGGGGTCTCTCAGTCTATCTAGGGGGACAAAGAGAACGTGGCGAGCCAGGTACCCTGCTCTGCTCAGCATGAGCTGCATGTTGAGAAAAATGCTGAGAACCAGACCAGGAGTCAGGAATGCAGTCAGGCTTGGCAGTGAGATCGTGTGCAAGTCCCATCCGTCTGGGTTGCAGGTTCTGAAATCAGATCTTCCCACCCATGTCTGCTGACAGAGTGGAGCCCAAATCACCCTTGGTCTCTTTCTCCCCACCCCACTTTGCGACTTCACCTCTTGGATTTCACGTCTCTGGAATCCACCCACCTGTTTCCCTCCGCCTGCCCTGCTCTAAGCACCATCGTCTCTCCTGGGGACCACTCGCGGCCTCTGATGGGTGTCCCTGTGGCTGCCTCTGCCCCCACGGAGACATTCCCCTGTGTGGCTGCTGGGACATCTTCTAAAAACTCAGATGCCCCCTCTGCACCACACAGACACATTTAAAGGCTCCAAGGGCTCCTCATTGCCCCAGGATCAGGGCCAAATGCTTTCCCCGTCCCACCGCCAGCTGCGTGGCGTGGCTCCTGCTGGCAACCCTGGCTCCCAGTTCTCCCATCCCTCCTCGCTATTTCTGCTTCCAAGCCATCCTGGCCTTTCCCTGGTTTCTAGAACTCACCGTGCACCTTCCTAAGGGCTGCACTTCCTACTGCGTCTCCTTCCCCCACCCTGCTCCCTGCCTGTTTAGTGCCAGATCACTGGTCCTTCCTCAGGGACCCTCTGGAATCGAGCAGTTCTCTCCTTTATCAAATACTTTCATGCCACCGCTTCCTGAACCTGTGTGACGGAGGCCCGTGTCCTCCTCACTGCTGCACCGGGCATCTTACCTGCCTCACTCTCCATCATCCAGCCAGGCCCTCACACAGCGAATGGCACATAGTAGGTGCTTAATGCATATATGCAACTAGACGGAGACAGTGGATGATGGAGGAGTCCAATGAGACATTTGGACTAGGGAAATTCTATGGCCCCTTCTGGCTACAAAGCTCTCATCTCAGTCAATTTAGCCACCAGTCTGCCCACGAAGAAATGACCACTCTTATCGCCTTCCTGTGAGCCTGTTCCACGGGTTGGGATTGTCTCTGGAATGCCTCGGTTAGTGTAAGTGACGGCCATTTATAGCAGGGGATGGGGGTCTGGGGGTGAGGCTGTCTCAGGTTAGGGGGTATGTGGGGTGGGGGGGGGAACAGGGGAACAGGCACAGGCTCATGTCCAGTGTGGGAAGTGATGTGTTTTGGGAACAGCGTTGAACTGCAAGCTGGGCTCTTGTGCAGTTCTACACTGGCTCCCGTGTCTCTGAGCAACCTCCCTGAGCCAGGAGCCCCGGACGGGGGAGGGCAGGGGGTGAGCAAAGAAGAGCCTGGGACCTGGGGCTGTCCTGGGCTGAGAAGGGTCCCACGCCGTGCCCGAGGCAAGCCCGATGCTAACCGTGGAGATGCCCAAGGGATCGCTGGAGGCTGGGAGAAGAGGAGACCCACAGAGGGGCCTCATGTACTGCGGTCTGGGCATGACAGAGGTGGCCAGGGCTGCGGGTCTGGTGGGAGCAGGAAGGCCTGGCCTGGACTCTGGTTTCTGCCGTTGCCCTCCCCGTATGTCTGGGTAAGTTGGCCAGCTTTTTGGAGCTCCAGTTTCTTCTATGAGGTCTGAGAAAACTGAAATCGTGTTGATGCATCCGGGGTCCCCGTCCCCCTCCCTTCTTGGAGGGAAGGGCCAGGTGCAGGGTGTGTGGATGGAACATCCAGACTCTGGTTTCCAAGGAAGGCAAACCTGTTTTCACTTTGCTGATCTTGGGGCTATTGTCTAATATGCCTTAAAACAATTTCTGACTGAGGGGAGAGAAGGAGATGGGGTGGGGGCTTTCTTCTGCGGGAGAGATAAAGCGGGTGAGAGTGGGGACCTGAGAGGGGCGCGGTGGGAGGGGCATGGGGAAGGCATGGGGTGGAGAGAGCCAGAGCCTTCCAGCTGTCGGCTGGGCCGGGTTGCCAGTGGGGCTGTGGCCTCAGGGAAGACTGCCCCAAGTCTGGGTCCCAGGCTGGCTCCCCACTGGGGTGGTCACATCATCCTCCCTGCCCCCACCAGCCCGGACCTCACATCAATAAGAGTCCCACCCAGGTGACCTCTAGGCTTCCCAAACGAAGCTCAGTTGCCAGGTGGACAATGGTCAGCTTGGAGGGCACCAGTGCCCAGTGCAACCCTAGCTGAGTTACGAGGGGGTGGACCCTATCACATGCTGATGCCTACTTCTCAGGTGTCTGGGTCAGCTCAGGCTGCTGTCGCAGCCTGCCACGGACTGGGGGCTTCAATGACGAACATGCATTGCTCACAGTTCCAGGGGCTGGACCCCTGAGACAAGGGTGCCGGCGCGGCTGCGTTCTGGTGAGGGCTCCCTGCCCGTATGTCCCGTGGCTTTCCCTGGTGTGTGCAGGCTGAGAGGGAGTGAGCACTGGTCTCTTTCTCTTTTTAGAAGGACACTAATCCCATCACGGGGGCTCTGCTCTCAGGACCTCCCCTAAACCTACTTATCTCCCAAAGTCCTCGCTCCCTAATACTGTCGCGTGTGGGTAGGGGTGTAACATATGAATTTTGGGAAGACACAAACAGGAAATCCGTAACACTAGGTTTGCTGAAAGTGTAGTGCTCGGTACCTTCTAGCTGTCATTCCTAAAGTTCTCTGCCCTGGAGGTCAGAGCGACCTTGGGCAAGACAAACACACCATCTCACTGGGCTTCATCTGAAAAATGGGGACAGTGGCATCTACTTCGCAGAGTTACTATGAGGAAGAAATGAGACAAATTATAAAGTGTCTAATAGGCAGAAAACACAGGAAAAAAAATCTCCCTACTCCCCTTTCTCCCCAGACAGACCCCTAGAGGCTGCGGGGTGTGTGTTTGCCTCCCTCCCCCCGGGCTGGCTCAGCAGAGCCTGGGAGCCCACGGGCCCTCTGCCTGCCTTGCCCGCCTGGAATAGCAGCCGCCAAAGTGTTGATGTGCCTCTGACATCCCTCCGCTCAAGGAAGCCGCTGACGGATGGTGGCTCGGGACATGTGCTCAGCTTCCCTCTCATCGCATGACTGCCACTCGGCGGCTCCCACAGGCAGGCACGCAGAGCGCTCCCAGCCAGCTGGGCAGGCTCCAGGGAGCAGTCCTTCCCTCTGACAGGGCGAGAGACTGGTTTGCGCAGGGGCTGAGCCGAGGAGGCTGGGGCTCCCAAGCTTTGGCCCGCGCCCACGAGCTGGGCGTGTTAAGCCCCTGCAAGCTCTCTGTGTAGCCCTGCATTCTTGGGCTGGTCACACGCCTCAGAAATACCTAAACACGTGAAGTGACAAGGCTGAAGAGGTGGGAGGGGTATCCCTGAGCCCCCAAAGCTCAGTGAGCACCTCACTGTCCGCATGGTGAACCGAGGCACAGAGAGAAGGGCTTGTCCACGGGTGCGCAGTGCAGGGGCCAGACCAGAACTCAGATTTATTTCAACATTTCCTGCGAACAGAGATGACAGAGACCCAGCCCTGCCTCTGGGGTCTGCCTCTGAGGCGCATGGTTCCAGATCTCCTGCTATGTGGGCTTGGGGGCCACAGGATGTCCATGCAGACTTGCGGTGTGTGTGACTTGGTCTCACAGCTGAGTCTGTCTCAGTCCTCTGAGGGCCTGGGCCTGCTCCAGGTCACAGCTGCAAGTCCGCGGATTCGGGGAACTGATAGGAGCCTTGCCTGGGCCTGCCTCTTGTGCTCCTCTGTCCCTTGCAATCTCCCTCGAAAAGCATAGACAGAGCTTTAGGGAACTGGATGGGCCCCTCTGACAGCACCAGGAAGCCGAGATCAGTGCCGCCGGGGCCGGTTCCGCAATCCACTTTACATTTTCCAAGAGGGGAACCATGTGGCTCATTTACGGAGTCACTTAAGCCTCTCCATTGTGTAAGATTTAGGGATCTGGGGAGGCCTGCGGCTATTGTACATCTTCATCATTTCCGTTAAGCCCTGCTCGGTCCCTCCCGACAGGTGGGGCGATCTATCCAGGAAGCCCGCAGGAAACCTGAGCTGCGCTACGGAGCTTCTGCACCCTGCGTGACGGCCGGGTCCCTGGGTTGTCCTGCCGCGGGCTCACACTGCGTTTGCAGAAGTTGATGAGCGGGAATCAGGCTCCTGCCTGGAGCACAGCATTGTGCTGGGCGCTGAGGAACAGAGTTCGGAGCTAAATAAGACAGGCTCGATGAGTTGGCTTTGAGCTAGAAGTGGTGTACACCCACTCAAACTAGGAGTGTGCTGGTAAGTGTTTAACAGCCAGCCTTCCTTAGGGGGAACAAACTGCCGCAATGCAGCATTTGCCAATTCCCATGATATCGATAAATATTCCCAGCACGGCCAGTTTCAAGGTACCCGTGTGGCCCCTTGGGCAGTGATGCACAGAATCGGGTCTCAAGGGTGGATGGAAGTGTCTGTGGAAAGGAAGCCAAACTGTAAAATAATTTAAAGAGGTTTTATTCTGAGCCAAATTGGAAGACCAGGCCTTGGAGCCGCACCCAGCAAGCCTTGAGCAAGTGGACTCGCTGTGGCTGGGTTGCAGTTTGGTTGCATGCATTTCAGGGAGACGGGGTTACAGGTAAAGTCGTAAATCGATACGTGGGATGTATACAGTGGTTTGGCCCAAAAAGGTAGGACATCTCAAAGCAGGGTAGAGGTGGGTTTAGAGAATCTTTGATTTGTAATTGGTTAAAGAAATGAAGCTTTGTCTAAAGACTTAAATTAAGATAAGGAAGTCTGTTAATCTTAGACAAACCACTGGACACAGAACCAGACTCCAGTGATCTGTTGGGTAGATCGAGGACCTGCAGGTGTGTCTTGCGCAGGCCTTGGGCCTGTCAATGAGTTACAAACGATGTCTACAAGAAGGGAGGGGGCGTGGTGAGGCAGGTCTGACCTCAGTTCTCACGGCCAGCATGGCAGTTTTAGGGTATTCCCTTGGCCAAGAGGGGGTCCATTCAGTCAGCTGGTGGAGGGGGAGCCTTACGATTTTATTTTAGTTCACACAAGCCAGCTCCAGTGTATCACCGACAATAACTAACCATGCGGCCAGTTTGTAAAATGTCCTGAAATAAAGGAATAAATACAATTCTCTGGCCCTTGGACAGGGGAGCAATGCCTTCTGATGGAGCATCCTGGAGAGGCTTCAGGGAACAAGCTATTTGGGCTTGGTCCTTGATGAAGGCACCAAAGGAGGTAGAGGCAGTAGAGGGAGGTCCTCCAGCCTGAGCGAAGACGAGAAGCACAAAAACATCCTGCGTGTCTGAGGTCCAGTGTCCCGCAGCAAGAACACGGAGTGAGATTGCAGAGGGCCCTATAAACTCTGCCAAGGAGTCTGGTCCTTATCTTGTTTGTGCTGGGGGCCATTCGCATCTTGAGCAAGTGAATGGCATTGTGAGAGAGATTTGTTTTGTTTTTCAGATCCTGACTTTATATTTTTTTCTAAAATGATATCATTTTTTCTAAAAAATTATGTATGTTCATTAAAAAACAAATCATGCCATGCATCAAAGTACATAAAGACACCTTTTCAACAGGTGAACATCTTCCCAACATGCCTCTATACATATGCACAGACAAAAGGTTAGATGAATATAGTAGAAATAGGAAAAAAAAAAAGAAAAAGAAAAATCGAGACACAAGAATTAACTGGTCTGTCTTCTTCCATTGGATGTTGTCAGGGCTACGCGTGATGCTTGGAGCTATGGCAGCCCTTTTGCAGTCATGAGGGATGCTAGCCCAAAGCAGCTGAAAGAGGGTGGCAGAGTGGGAAGACAGAAAGAATTTGAGTTTTGGTGATGTAAGGTAGCTGCTAGGCTTTATATGCAGAGTGTCATGTGACAATTTTGATTTTCACATGTGTGGCTTTCTACCTATTCTCTGAGTTTGCAAGACTCAAAACTGAGTCACAAGGAAGCAAGTCAGCATGCTATAGTTGCAAGGGCTTGGGTTTTGGAGACAAACAAAGCCATATTTAAATTATAGCTCTGTGAGAGGGAGTTACTTAATCCCTTGGTGCCTCAATTTTTTCGTATATGAAATGGGAATAATAAACGTTGCATTAGATGACATACATAAAGTTTCTACCGCAATGTTTAGGACAGGAGAGACTCGGAAGATGATATACATATATATATATTTATATATGTATATATATCATCTTCTGATATATATATATACGTGAATCACATGTGTATATATATATGTGAATACTGTATCAATGGATCTGAGAAAATGGTAATCATGCTACTAGGTGAAAAAAAATGGTACTTTTATTTCCTGAGTCTTTGTAGAGCAGACTAGACAGACTGTGAGATCTGGGATTCCACTTCTGACACTTACGGGCAGAATAATTTTGATCAAGTTCTTTTACTTCTCTGAGTCTCAGTTTCTTTAGCAGTTTTTTCAGCTGTTAAATGGAGACAGGAACATTTGAAGACTAAATAAGATAATGTCCAAAGCACTCGCCACATGGGAGGCTCCCAACAGATACTAGTTTCCTTCCTTCCTGCTCCGCCCTCCATAACACACAAGACACAGACATGTGTTCCATGACGACATGCATGCTCTCTCTTTCACACACATACACACACACCGCAGAACACACATGTGCAAATGCGCCTCCACACACACATATAAGACTCACACGCAGATGCACACCACGACAAATGCACACAGACACACAAACGCAAACATAGAGATACACAACTTTCTTGGCCCCAGAATCTTCCAGGACATTTTTGAGGTTCCTGTGTTTGTCTGCCAGGCCTGTTTACATGGCTACCATGAGCTTTTCTTCTTCCGTTTTTTTTTTTTTTTTTTTACTTTTTTCTTGACTTGTTTCCCAAATGCAGGATCTTCAAACAATGAGCACTGTTGCTTAAAGGAAAATTATTCCTGGAGAAAAAATACTTCAAGTGTAATTATGTCTTAGATACACATCTAGTAAGTAATTAGACATGCACTGCTTTGAATATAAAATGCCACAGCTTTGCAGATGGGACAGATAGATTTTGGCAGTCAAGGGAAGCCAGGAGAGAGAAATGAAAGAAGAAACCATGCACTTCCTTTTTATTTACCTGGTGCAAGGGGCCTGGCCCCAGGGCACGGGCTGGACACGGGTGCAGAGAAAGTGAGACGCAGACTGAGGAGACCAGAGAGTTGCTTCCATGGCTAGATCTTTCGCGTCCATTCCCAGCCTCACCGCCCTGGCTCGGCCCTCCTTGGGCAGCCCCGGTGTGTTTCTGTGACACCCTCACTGGTTTCCCCATTCCATCCCTTTCTTCTGCGACCTGTTCTGCATACCGTCACTATAAATTTGTCCCCCGAAATGTCACCTTACTCTTGCCACTCTCTTGCTCAAAAATCTCCCTCTTTCTCCCTTTCATGTCTGTCTTTGCCTGCTTGGCTTTCAGGGGAACAAAACAATCTTTTTGCCAGTACTCCCCAGCATGCAGCTGGCAGCGCAGTTTCCACACTCTCCAGAGCAGCCTGAGCCTAGAAACGATTATGTCCACAGAGCTATTGTCATGTCTTTTAAAAATTCTGAAAGACTTTGCTCAGTGCGCCACCTGAACCATTCTCCTGACCTACCTTCCACTCCTCTTCCCAACCTGTTCCTTTTCTTCCTAATTTTTTTTCTGTTTCACCTGCCTTGGCTTCTTGGGCTGTTCCCTCAGCCCCATTTGCCCATCCTTGACCTTTGGCTTTCCTCCTAGCAGGATGTTTGTGTTTTCCCTCTGGCCAGGTGTTCATTCCTTGATTCACCAAACACTTCTGGAGCACTTACTGGGGCATGCGCCGGGCTCTGTTCATGGAGGCATGAATGGTGTATCCTGTCTGGAAGAAGAGGCCATTAGACAATTCCCTGAGAACTGTGTGTGTGTGTGTGTGTGTGTGTGTGTGTGTGTGTGTGTTGAAGGGGAAGTGGTGTTAGGCGGGTGGGTGGTAGAAAGCTGCACAGAGGAACAAAATGTTGTCCTTGAACTCTGGCAACTAACCAGAGGTCAGCTGATGGTATTTTACCCTTAATTGATTTATCAGATTAAGCTTTAATGGAACAAGGAGGAAGTATGATCAAGCCGGGAAGTGATTACAATAGAAGAGATTGTACTCAGGGATTCCATTTGATCTTCAAACAAGCCTGAGAAGGAGGGGCTGTCCCCATTTTCCAGCAGAGGATGCAGGCTCAGAGAGGCCAGCTGACTTTCCTGAGGTCACCCAGCCGGTGGTGGAGCATCCTTGCCAGCCTGAGGGGCATTCTCGTACTCACTCCTGAGGCCGACCCCAGGGCAGGGAACAACACCAGGCATCTGGGGTCAAGTCACTTCCTGAACAGCCTTCTGAGGACGGTCCAGCGCCGCAGGTCCCTTCCACACTCCGATTAAAGCTGCATCTTTGCCCTGACACCCGCTTCCTCCCTCCCTGCCTCGCCATCCTGGCTTGACTCTGCCTTGGCCCCGGGGGCGGAAGAGGAGCTGCTGAGTTGTCATCTGAGCCCGCTCTCCCAGGGCAGTGTAGGAAAAGGACATTGATTTATGATCAAACAGGCGAAGGAGATGCCGGGGGAAGGAGCTGGTCGGCAGGGGTGGATGAATGGTAAGAGAGAGAACCAGAAAGAATAAAAAGAATCCCTAAGCCTTAAAAACAGAGTCTGCCCTCTGATTCCCTGGTAGGCGTGGGCTGAGAATCTTTCATGTAAAACTGAAATGGAATCGCCAATGAGGAGAAATCGTCTTGGGGCTGGGGTGTGCCTTACGGGACTGAATTAAATTTAAAACGTATCGATTTCCCCCACTGGTTAACAGGCCTGGCGCGTGAGGAAGGGTGGCAGCCCATCGGCAGCTGGAATCGTTGTCCCGGCTCTCCGGTGTCCCCTGCTCCGTCCTGCGTCGCCTCTGCGTCTCGGCAATCTCGTAATTGGCCCAATGGGTTAGGATTCGAAACCAGAAGAACCAATTAGCAGGACATCCTCTGACCTCCGGGTTGGGGTGATAGGAGATGAGGTAATGACTCGAGACAGAGGGAGGGAAAAAGCAAAACTAAAAACAAAAATAGAAAAATCACAAGAGCCAAGACCTAAATCTTTTCGGCTCCCTGATTAATAACCCTGTCATGCCGATCACAAGCTCTAAACAGCGATGCTGGTTGCAGCTGAATTTTTTATACTTTCTATTAATCTTTAATGATAGCTTGGTCACCTAGTCTCTTTTATCTTGTCAGATAAATGTATGGTTAACAGGATAATGAGATTTCTAAAGCCCCATTCCAGCTCCCGGCTATCTAGTGCAGGCAGTGACCTCTGACCCCCGGCAGACAGCGGCACCAGGGTGCTCGTAATTGGTAGGTGTGCTGGGAATGTACTGGAAGCTGACGGATGGTTTAAACTTTGATTTGAGGTCAGTGAGGTCACCGAGCTCTGGAAGACCAGCCCGGTTTTATTACCAGCTGCCTCTGATGGAGATATAATTAGATTTAGCTATTGCTTTATTAATAAGTAATCGCTTCCCCCACCACTGTGGGTGGGCAAATGTATTCCTTGGATAATTTGAGGACACTAGTCTGGCTTTATTAATAAGAATATATCATGTGTATTTGGCCAGGGGCAGACACCCATCTGGATTTCTGGACTTTGGGGGAACTTTATCATTTTCGCTCATTTGCAGTATTGAATAAATCACTGGTGCCTTTCGGAATCTATCCTTGCCTCAGTGACCTCTAACTCTCTGTTGTTACAGAGGGCCTCTGCTTCGGCCAGGTTCTCAATGACCGAAAATACATAAACATATATAAACAACTTCATCCAGCTCTCTGTCCGTCTCCCCATTCATCCATCATCCCTTCTTCTACCCAAACACGTGAGCACAGTCCCCGAGTTACGGTGGTTTGACTTGATGGTTTTTCGGCTTTAGGAGGGTGCGAAAGCCATACGCATTCAGTAGAAACTGTACTTCGAGTGCCCATACAACCACTCTGTTTTTTTGTCTTTCAGTACAGTATTCTGTAAAATACATGAAATACTCAACACTCGATTCTACAATAGGCTTCGCGTTAGATGATTTCGCCCAACTTCAGGGTAATGTAAGCGTTCTGAACACATCTAAGGTAGGCTAGACTAACCTGTGATGTTTGGTAGGTTAGGTGTGTTAAATGCATTTTCAATTTATGACATTTTCAATTTACAATGAATTTCTCAAGACGTAACCTCATAGTAAGTCGAGGAGCATCTGTACTTGCTAAATGCTGGTTACAACCCTGGAGGAAGGGATTCGCAGAGGGTTAAAGACCTACCTCCTGCCTCAAGAGATTTACAAGCAGAGAAGTAACTGAAATGCAAGGCGGAGGGAGTTAAGGAGCCAAAGAAAAGTGTTGACAAAATGGTAGATGATGCAGGGAAAATGCCGAGCGTATTACGAAAATGTTTGTATTTTTATAACGGTTATAAGCATTACTCGTATTTTTCAGAGAAAGGCTGGGACACAGGAAGGAGATGGACTTGAAGGAAGGGCTGAGGAGTTTCTTTAAATGTTGAAAACCTTGAGAGTTTCTCCCATACATCCCATGATAGAAAATTAGGAAAATATAGCGGGCAGAAGGCAGAGAAACACGACATAAGAGAAAGAATTAAAGAAAAATTACTCCTTAGTCCTAGACTCTGAATAATGACTTCGACAGCTGTTTATTGAGTGTCTACTATGTGCAAGCTGTGTTCTAGCCGTTGTTCTCACTCACCCAAGGACAGCCCCGATATAAACATTGCAGCTCTAATGTTCACTGCCCCAGCATGACACATACCGTTCTTTTCTGAAATGCTGCAATCTTGGTATTTTGTTGGTTAAATAGTTAGTTAAATAATGTCCTTTAGGTATTTTTCATAAATCTGAAATCTGCTATGCCGGGTACCTCTTTGCCTAGTGGTGATTCAGGGATGTTGCTCCCACATCTTAATACATACCTAGAGACCTAAATGCTCCATTACAGTCTCTAGTGGAGCAGTGACAAAATCTGGTCTATGTATGAAGTCTGCAGGGAAATTGTTTCGAAATCAGGACCAAACTGGACCACTGGGCTGTGTTAGTTTCCTGTTGTTGCTGTAACAAATTGTCACCTGTTAAGTAGCATAAAACAACATAAATTTATTCTCTTAAATTCTGAAAGTCAGACGTTCAAGTCGAATCTCACAGGGCTCGAATGAAGGTGTCAGCAGGGCTGCTTCCTGTTCTGTCCCTTGCCTCTTCCGGCTTCGAAGGTGGCCGGCATTCCTCGTCACACGGCCGTGTCTCTCCAGCGTCTGCTTTTGTTGCCGCGTTGCCTCCTCCCCTTC
Source organism: Avahi laniger (assembly GCA_963575035.1). Lineage (NCBI taxonomy): Eukaryota > Metazoa > Chordata > Mammalia > Primates > Indriidae > Avahi > Avahi laniger. Next base: position 86,440 of record CAUYSK010127714.1, read on the forward strand.
TGTGGCCAAGTCTCTCCCAGAAGGACCCTCGTGATTACATTTAGGGTCTACCTGGACACTCCATCGTCTGGAAATCCTTAATTTAACCGTGTCTGCCAAGCCCCATTTGCCCTGCACGGTGACAGTCACAGGTCTAGGGGATTAGGATGCGGATGTCTTTGAGGACTATTTTTCAGCCTACTCCAGGGACAGACGAGGCAGTCGGAGGGAAATCAGGTGCTATGTTGGAGTCAGGGCAAGAAGCAGGGACCCGGCACAACATGTCTAATGTGGCCTCCCCGCTGAAGTCAGTGAGAGCAGAGGCAGCACAGAGAGCCCTGGGGCCGGGGAGAGGACAGACCTGGGTCTGCACTTCTGCTTTGCCAGTTACCAGCTGTGCGGCCTTAGGCGAGTTAGATAACCTTCCTGGGTCTGTTTTTTTAAACCAAAGAAAGTTATATCCAAATGCCATGGCTGCTGTAAGGATAGCCTGTGAAAACCATCTGGCACGGCGCCTGGCACCCAGCAGTGCCCAGTGGCTGTGAGTGTTGTCATAAAGCCCCAGGCTGGGACCTCGGCAGGGGAGGGGGGACGAGAGCATTGGTGGGGAAGATGCTGGCAGAGTGGAGATTCCTGCAGGGACCCACGTCAGCAGGAGACAGAGGCAGGCCACGCCCTGCAGCAAGGACAGCCCCATCACTCTCAGGGCCTGGCTGTGACAGTCTGGAGCTGTAGGGGCAGAGCCCGTGAAGAGGAGGCATTGTCTGCAAAAAGCAGGGACAGCAGGAACCTGAAAGAGGGAGCTTCTTGGAACAAGGTTCCAGTACCCATCGCCTGCATCCCCCGGCTCCTTTCTTGGGAAACCACGATCAGGGTGGCAGAGCAACACTGGGGCACCGATCCAGGGCTGGGCTCGTGTTTTCATAAACTATAAAATTCTCTCATTCATCTCTTGGTGTATTTCTGCCACGTTCTACACTTTTCTTAGGCTGTGAACAAATCTCCACCAAAATGTTTAAGAGAGTAGGTTCTGGAGCCAGTCTGCTTGCATTTAACGTGCAGCTCTACCACTTACCGGCTCTATGAGCTGAGAAAGCTACTTAGCCTTCCCTGTGCCTCAGTTTCCCCACCTGCGAATTGGGGACAATAATGACAGCCACCTCATAAGATCATCGTGAGGATTCAGTGAGTTAACACAGCACATGGAGAGGGCGTTCCTGGGCCCTGTGACTCCGCAGACCTCAGGCTCCGCACACCCCCGCTCTCCCCGCCGACTTCAGAGGAGACGACTGAGTCATAGCCAAGCCACTGCCTAAATGAACCAACTTCCAGATCAGTTTATTATCAAAACACAGTATAAATGTTGTTTTTATGCTCAATAAACAGTTCCTCAGCTCTGCAAAATGAAATATTCCTTTCATTATGAAACTGAGAAGCCATTTATCCCATGTCTTAAGTGGTATAAATAGACCGTGCAGCAGTCAGCGGAGGGATAATGACACTGTTTATTTTCACTAGCTCCGGACGGGCTGACACAGCGTGTACGCGGGAGGAGTGAGCGCAGCTCCTGGAAGGGGACTCGAAAATCCGTCATTCTCGCCAACAGCAAGGTGCTAGGCATCTGTTCCCGGGCTCCACTTGCCAGGCCCAGGGAAGGCGGCAGAAATGTTGGGATTCCACCTGGCACCTAGAGGAGGCAGCACTGAGCTGAAGTGGAGACAGAGCCGCCTCTGGGGGGAGAGCGGATGGACCCACAGGGCCCTAGGACACTGCCCACTACGCTGCCCAA